>JAVTVJ010002256.1:0-13719 GCA_034509425.1 Eopsaltria australis | reverse complement strand
AATTTGTCCCATTGATGTTGAATCTTGACTTTTCCACCCAGCTGGGTGTTTTTATCCAAAAATCCATCCCCCTTGAGGCCCAGCGTTGGCTTTTCCACCCAACTGGGCATTTTTATTCCAAATCCATCCTCGTTGATGTCCGACGTTGACTTTTCTACCCAATTGGGCTGTTTTTATCCTAAAATTTGTCCCCATTGAATTCCAATATTGGCTTTTCCACCCAACGTTGACTTTTCCGTCCAATTGGAGCGTTTTTATCCCAAAACTCATCCCAGTCGAGTTCCAACCTTGACTTTTCCATCCAACGTTGACTTTTTCCACTTAAATTGGGACGTTTCATCCCAAAGGAATTCATCCGGTGACCAAACTCTTCGGTTGGTCCAGCGGCGTTTTTATCCTAAAATTTGTCCCCATTGAAGTCCAATATTGGCTTTTCCACCCAACGTTGACTTTTCCGTCCAATTGGAGCGTTTTATCCCAAAACTCATCCCTGTTGAGATCCAACCTTGACTTTTCCATCCAACGTTGACTTTTTCACCAAAATGGAGCGTTTTTATCCCAAAATTCATCCCCATTGACCAAAATCTTGGGGTTTGGTCCAACGGGGGCGTTTTTATCTCAAAATTTGTCCCATTGATGTTGAACAGTGACCTTTCCACCCAACACTGACTTTTCCACCCAATTGGGGCATTTTTATCACAAATCCATCCTCATTGATGCCCAACTTTGACTTTTCTGCCCAAATGGAGCATTTTTATCACAAAATTCATCCCCATTGGCCAAAGTCGTGGGTTTTGATCCAACGGGGGCGTTTTTATCCCAAAATTTGTCCCATTGATGTTGAACCTTGACTTTTCCACCCAACATTGGCTTTTCCACCCAACTGGGCCTTTTTACCCCAAATTCATCCCCATTGAGGTCCAACATTGACTTTCCCGCCCTGATTGGGGAGTTTTTACCCCAAAATTCTTCCCCATTGGCCAAAATCTTAGGAGTTTGGGTCGGTCCAAGCAGGCGATTTTATCCCAAAATTTGTCCCATTGACATTAGACTTCTGGCTTTCCCACCTTGCTTTCCCTTAACTGGGCCTTTTTATTCAAAATTCATCCTTGTTGATTTCCAGCCTTGACTTTATCACCCAATTGGAGCATTTTTACCCCAAAATTCTTCCCCATTGACCAAAATGTTGGGGTTTGGTCCAACGAGGGCGTTTTTATCTTGAAATTTGTCCCCATTGAGGTCAAATATTGGCTTTTCCAACCAATGTTGAATCTTCCGTCCAATTGGAGCGCTTTTATCCCAAAACTCATCCCTGTTGAGTTCCAACCTTGACTTTTCCATCCAACGTTGACTTTTTCACCCAATTGGGGCGTTTTCATCCCAAAATTCACCCTCATTGACCAAAATCTTGGGTTTTGGTAGGATGGGGGCGTTTTTATCCTAAAATTTGTCCCCATTGAGGTCCAATATTGAGTTTTCCACCCAACGTTGACTTTTCCATCAATTGGAGCGTTTTTATCCCAGAATTCATCCCCATTGACCAAAATCTTGGGGTTTGGTCCAACGGGGGCGTTTTTATCTCAAAATTTGTCCCATTGATGTTGAACATTGACCTTTCCACCCAACACTGACTTTTCCACCCAATTGGGGCATTTTTATCACTAATCCATCCTCATTGATGCCCAACTTTGACTTTTCTACCCAATTGGAGCGTTTTTATCCCCAAATTCATCTTCATTGACCAAAGTCGTGGGTTTTGATCCAACGGGGGCGTTTTTATCGCAAAATTTGTCCCATTGATGTTGAACCTTGACTTTTCCACCCAACATTGGCTTTTCCACCCAACTGGGCCTTTTTACCCCAAATTCATCCCCATTGAGGTTCAACCTTGACTTTTCCATACAATTAGGGAGTTTTTACCCCAAAATTCTTCCCCATTGACCAAAATCTTGGGTTTGGTCCAAAGGGAGCGTTTTTATCCCGAAATTTGTCCCATTGATGTTGAATCTTGACTTTTCCACCCAACTGGGTGTTTTTATCCAAAAATCCATCCCCCTTGAGGCCCAGCGTTGGCTTTTCCACCCAACTGGGCATTTTTTTTCCAAATCCATCCTCGTTGATGTCCGACGTTGACTTTTCTACCCAATTGGGGCGTTTTTATCCTAAAATTTGTCCCCATTGAAGTCCAGTATTGGCTTTTCCACCCAAAGTTGACTTTTCCGTCCAATTGGAGCGTTTTTATCCCAAAACTCATCCCTGTCGAGTTCCAACCTTGACTTTCCATCCAACGTTGACTTTTTCGTACAACTGGGGCATTTTTATCTCAAAAATTCATCCCCATTGACCAAAGACGTGGGTTTTGGTCCAATGGGCCGTTTTTATTCCAAAATTTGTCCCCATTGAAGTCCAATATTGAGTTTTCCACCCAAAGTTTACTTTTCCGTCCAATTAGAGCGTTTTTATGCCAAAACTCATCCCTGTCGAGTTCCAACTTGATTTTTCCATTCCAGCGTTGACCTTTTCACCCAACTGGTAGCGTTTTATCCCAAAATTCATCCCCATTGACCAAACTCTTCCGGTTATGGTCCAACGAGGGTGTTTTATCCCAAAATTTGTCCCATTGATGTTTGAACATTGACCTTTCACCAAACACTGACTTTTCCACCCAATTGGGTGGCATTTTTTATCACAAATTCCATTCCTCATTTGATGCCCAACTTTGACTTTTTCTACCCAATTGGAGCGTTTTTTTATCCCAAAATTCATCTTCATTTGACCAAAGTGTCGGTTTAGATCCAACGCGGGGCGTTTTTATCCCAAAATTTGTTCCCATGATTGTTGAACCTTGACATTTTCCACCCACATTGGCTTTTCCACCCAACTGGGCCTTTTTACCCCAAATTCATCCCCATTGAGGTCAAACATTGACTTTTCCATACAATTAGGGAGTTTTTACCCCAAAATTATTCCCCATTGACCAAAATCTTGGGGTTTGGTCCAAAGGGAGCGTTTTTATCCCGAAATTTGTCCCATTGATGTTGAATCTTGACTTTTCCACCCAACTGGGTGTTTTTATCCAAAAATCCATCCCCCTTGAGGCCCAGCGTTGTCTTTTCCACCCAACTGGGCATTTTTATTCCAAATCCATCCTCGTTGACGTTAGACGTTGACTTTTCTACCCAATTGGGGGCGTTTTTATCCTAAAATTTGTCCCCATTGAAGTCCAATATTGGCTTTTCCACCCAATGTTGACTTTTTCACCCAATTGGGACGTTTTTATCCCAAAACTCATCCCTGTGAGATCCAACCTGACTTTTTTATCCAACGTTGACTTTTATCACCCAATTGGAGCATTTTTACCCCAAAATTCTTCCCCATTGACCAAAATGTTGGGGTTTGGTCCAACGGGGGCGTTTTTATCCCAAAATTTGTTCCCGTTGAGGTCCAATATTGACTTTTTCAACCAACGTTGACTTTTCCCTCCAATTGGATCGTTTTTATCCCAAAACTCATCCCTGTTGAGATCCAAGCTTGATTTTTCCATCCAGCGTTGACTTTTTCACCCAAATGGAGCGTTTTTATCCCAAATTTCATCCCCATTGACCAAAATCTTGGGGTTTGGTCCAACGGGGGCGTTTTTATCTCAAAATTTGTCCCATTGATGTTGAACATTGACCTTTCCACCCAACACTGACTTTTCCACCCAATTGGGGCATTTTTAACACAAATCCATCCTCATTGATGCCCAACTTTGACTTTTCTACCCAAATGGAGCATTTTTATCCCAAAATTCATCCCCATTGGCCAAAGTCGTTGGGTTTGGTCCAACGGGGGCGTTTTTATCCCAAAATTTGTCCCATTGATGTTGAACCTTGACTTTTCCACCCAACATTGGCTTTTCCACCCAACTGGGCCTTTTTACCCCCAATTCATCCCCATTGAGGTCCAACATTGACTTTTCCATACAATTAGGGAGTTTTACCCCAAAATTCTTCCCCATTGACCAAAATCTTGGGGTTTGGTCCAAAGGGAGCGTTTTTATCCCAAAATTTGTCCCATTGATGTTGAATCTTGACATTTCCAACCAACTGGGTTTTTTTATCCAAAAATCCATCCCCCTTGAGGCCCACCGTTGGCTTTTCCACCCAACTGGGGCATTTTTATTCCTAATCCATCCTCGTTGATGTCCGACGTTGACTTTTCTACCCAATTGGGGCGTTTTTATCCTAAAATTTGTCGCCATGAAAGTCCAATATAGGCTTTTCCACCCAAAGTTGACTTTTCCGTCCAATTGAGCGCTTTTATCCCCAAAACTCATCCCTGTTGAGTTCCAACCTTGACTTTTCATTCCAACGTTTTGACTTTTCACCCAATGGGGCGTTTTCATCCCAAAATTCACCCCATTGACCAAAAATTCTTGGTGTTTTGGGTTAGGATGGGGGCGTTTTTTCCAAAATTTGTCCCCATTGAGGTCCAATATTGGGATGTTTCCACCCAACGTGACCTTTTCCATCCAATTGGACGTTTTTTATCCCCAGGAAATTCACCCCTGACCAACATCTTGGGGTTTTGCGTCCCATACGAGGCGTTTTTTAAAATTCTCAAAAATTTCTCCCATTGATGTTGAACATTGACCTTCCACCCAACACTGGACTTTTCCGCCCAATTGGGGCATTTTTATCACCAAATCCATCCTCATTTTATGCCCAACTTTGACTTTTCTACCAATTGGAGCGTTTTTATCCAAAATTTCATCTTCATTGACCAAAGTCGTGGGTTTTGATCCAACGGGGGCGTTTTTATCCCAAAATTTGTCCCATTGATGTTGAACCTTGACTTTTCCACCCAACATTGGCTTTTCCACCCAACTGGGCCTTTTTACCCCAAATTCATCCCCATTGAGGTCCAACATTGACTTTTCCATACAACTAGGGAGTTTTTACCCCAAAATTCTTCCCCATTGACCAAAATCTTGGGGTTTGGTCCAAAGGGAGCGTTTTTATCCCGAAATTTGTCCCATTGATGTTGAATCTTGACTTTTCCACCCAACTGGGTGTTTTTATCCAAAAATCCATCCCCCTTGAGGCCCAGCGTTGTCTTTTCCACCCAACTGGGCATTTTTATTCCAAATCCATCCTCTTTGACGTTAGACGTTGACTTTTCTACCCAATTGGGGCGTTTTTATCCTAAAATTTGTCCCCATTGAAGTCCAATATTGGCTTTTCCACCCAACGTTGACTTTTCCGTCCAATTGGAGCGTTTTTATCACAAAACTCATCCCAGTCGAGTTCCAACCTTGAGTTTTCCATCCAACGTTGACTTTTTCACCCAATTGGGACGTTTTCATCCCAAAAATTCATCCCCATTGACCAAAATCTTGGGGTTTGGTCCAACGGGGGCGTTTTTATCCCAAAATTTGTTCCCGTTGAGGTCCAATATTGACTTTTTCAACCAACGTTGACTTTTCCATCCAATTGTAGCGTTTTTATCTCAAAACTCATCCCTGTTGAGATCCAACCTTGATTTTTCCATCCAGCGTTGACTTTTTCACCCAAATGGAGCGTTTTTATCCCAAAATTCATCCCCATTGACCAAAATCTTGGGGTTTGGTCCAACGGGGGCGTTTTTATCCCGAAATTTTTCCCATTGATGTTGAACATTGAATTTTCCACCCAACATTGGCTTTCCCAAACAATTGTGGCATTTTTAGCACAAATCCATCCTCATTGATGCCCAACTTTGACTTTTCTACCCAATTGGAGCGTTTTTATCCCAAAATTCATCCCCATTGACCAAAGTCGTGGGGTTTGGTCCAACGGGGGCGTTTTTATCCCAAAATTTGTCCCATTGATGTTGAACCTTGACTTTTCCACCCAACATTGGCTTTTCCACCCAACTGGGCCTTTTTACCCCAAATTCATCCCCATTGAGGTCCAACATTGACTTTTCCATACAATTAGGGAGTTTTTAACCCAAAATTCTTCCCCATTGACCAAAATCTTGGGGGTTGGTCCAAAGGGAGCGTTTTTTTATCCCGGAAATTTGTCATTGATGTTGAAATCTTGGACTTTTCACCCAACTTGGGTGTTATTTATCCAAAAATCCATCCCCCTGAGGACCCAGCGTTGTCTTTTCACCCAACTGGGCATTTTATCTCCAAATCCATTCCTCGTTGTGTCCGACGTTGACTTTGTCTACCAATTAGGGCGTTTTATCCTAAAAATTTTCAACCCATTGAAGCTTCCATATTGGCTTTTTCCACCCAAAGTTGACTTTTCCGTCCAATTGGAGCGTTTTTATCCCAAAAACTCATCCCTGTTGAGATCCAACCTTGAGACCTGTCTTTTCATCCAGCGTGACTTTTTCACCCAATTTTGGGACGCTTTCATCCCAAAACTTCATCCCCATTGACCAAACTCTTCCGGTTTGGTCCAACGAGGGTGGTTTTATCTCAAAATTTCTCCCATTGTTGTTGAACATTGACCTTTCCACCCAACACTGACTTTTCCACCCAATTGGGGCATTTTTATCACAAATCCATCCTCATTGATGGCCAACTTTGACTTTTCTACCCAATTGGAGCGTTTTTATCCCAAAATTCATCCCCATTGACCAAAGTCGTGGGGTTTGATCCAACGGGGGCATTTTTATCCCAAAATTTGTCCCATTGATGTTGAACCTTGACTTTTCCACCCAACATTGGCTTTTCCACCCAACTGGGCCTTTTTACCCCAAATTCATCCCCATTGAGGTCCAACATTGACTTTTCCATACAATTAGGGAGTTTTTACCCCAAAATTCTTTCCCATTGACCAAAATCTTGGGGTTTGGTCCAAAGCGAGCGTTTTTATCCCAAAATTTGTCCCATTGACATTGAACTATGACTTTTCCACCCAACCTTCGCTTTCCCACCCAACTGGGCCTTTTTATTCAAAATTCATCCTTGTTGATTTCCAACCTTGACTTTTCTACCCAATTGGAGCATTTTTACCCAAAAATTCTTCCCCATTGACCAAAATGTTGGGGTTTGGTCCAACGAGGGCGTTTTTATCTTGAAATTTGTCCCCATTGAGGTCCAATATTGGCTTTTCCAACCAATGTTGAATCTTCCGTCCAATTGGAGCGCTTTTATCCCAAAACTCATCCCTGTTGAGTTCCAACCTTGACTTTTCAATCCAACGTTGACTTTTTCACCCAATTGGGGCGTTTTCATCCCAAAATTCACCCCCATTGACCAAAATCTTGGGTTTTCGTAGGATGGGGGCGTTTTTATCCTAAAATTTGTCCCCATTGAGGTCCAATATTGAGTTTTCCACCCAACGTTGTCTTTTCCATCCAATTGGGGCGTTTTTATCCAGATTCCATCCCCATTTGACCAAAATTCTTGGGGGTTTGTTCCAACGGCGGGCCGTTTTTTTATCTCAAAATGTCCCATTGATGTTGAACATTGACCTTTCCACCCCAACACTGACTTTTCCGCCCAACTTGGCGGCATTTTATCACAAATCCATTCCTCATTGATGCCCAACTTGACTTTTCTACACCCAAATGAGAGCGTTTTTATCCGAAAAATTCATCCCCATTGACCAAAGTCGTGGGTTTTGATCCAACGGGGCGTTTTTATCCCAAAATTTGTCCCATTGATGTTGAACCTTGACTTTTCCACCCAACATTGCCTTTTCCACCCAACTGGGCCTTTTTACCCCAAATTCATCCCCATTGAGTTCCAACATTGACTTTTCCATACAATTAGGGAGGTTTTACCCCAAAATTCTTCCCCATTGACCAAAATCTTGGGGTTTGGTCCAAAGGGAGCGTTTTTATCCCGAAATTTGTCCCATTGATGTTGAATCTTGACTTTTCCACCCAACTGGGTGTTTGTATCCAAAAATCCATCCCCCTTGAGGCCCAGCGTTGTCTTTTCCACCCAACTGGGCATTTTTATTCCAAATCCATCCTTGTTGACGTTAGACGTTGACTTTTTCTACCAATTTGCGGCGTTTTTATCCAAAAATTTGTCCCCACTTGAAAGTCCAATATTGGCTTTTCACCCAAGTTGATCTTTTCCGTCCAATTGGAGCGTTTATCCCAAACTCATACCTGTTAGAATCCAACCTTGCACTTTTTTACTCAGCGTTGACTTTTCACCCCAATTGGGACGTTTATCCCAAAAAATTCTTCCCCATTGACCAAAATCTTGGGGTTTGGTCCAAAGGGTGCGTTTTTATCTCAAAATTTGTCCCATTGATGTTGAACATTGACCTTTCCACCCAACACTGACTTTTCCACCCAATTTGGGGCATTTTTATCACAAATCCATCCTCATTGATGCCCAACTTTGACTTTTCTACCCAATTGGAGCGTTTTTATCCCAAAATTCATCTTCATTGACCAAAGTCGTGGGTTTTGATCCAACGGGGGCGTTTTTATCCCAAAATTTGTCCCATTGATGTTGAACCTTGACTTTTCCACCCAACATTGGCTTTTCCACCCAACTGGCCCTTTTTACCCCAAATTCATCCCCATTGAGGTCCAACATTGACTTCCATACAAATTAGGCAGTTTTTACCCCAAAAATTCTTCCCCATTGACCAAAATCTTGGGTTATGGTCCAAAGCGAGCGTTTTTATCCCAAAATTTTGTCCCATTGACATTGAACTATGACTTTTCCACCCAACCTTCGCTTTCCCACCCAACTGGGCCTTTTTTACCAAAAATTCATTCCTTGTTGATTTCCAACCTTGACTTTTTCTACCCAATTTGGAGCATTTTTTACCCCAAAATTCTTCCCCATTGACCAAAAATGTTGGGGTTTGAGTCCAACGATGGGCGTTTTATCTTGAAATTTTCCCATTTGAGGTCCAATATTGGCTTTTTGCCAACCATTGTGTGAATCTATCCGTCCAATTGGAGCGTTTTTATCCCAAAACTCATCCCTGTTGAGATCCAACCTTGACTTTTTTATCCACCGTTGACTTTTTCACCCAATTGGGACGTTTTTATCCCAAAAATTCATCCCCATTGACCAAACTCTTCCGGTTTGGTCCAACGGGGGCGTTTCTATCCCAAAATTTGTCCCCGTTGTGGTCCAATATTGACTTTTTCACCCAACGCTGACTTTTGAATCCAATTGTAGCGTTTTTAATCCCAGAATTCAATCCCCATTGACCAAAATCTTGGGGGTTTGGTCAACGGGGGCGTTTTTATCTCAAAAATTTGTCCCATTGATGTTAACATTGAACCCTTTCCACCCAACACTGACTTTCCCCAATTTGGCATTTTTATCACAAATCCCATCCCATTGATGCCCCAACTTTGACTTTTCTACCCAAATGGAGCGTTTTTATCCCAAAATTCATCCCCATTGACCAAAGTCGTGGGTTTTGATCCAACGGGGGCGTTTTTATCCCAAAATTTGTCCCATTGATGTTGAACCTTGACTTTTCCACCCAACATTGGCTTTTCCACCCAACTGGGCCTTTTTTACCCCAAATTCATCCCCATTGAGGTCCAACATTGACTTTTCCATACAATTAGGGAGTTTTTACCCCAAAATTCTTCCCCATTGACCAAAATCTTGGGGTTTGGTCCAAAGGGAGCGTTTTTATCCCGAAATTTGTCCCATTGATGTTGAATCTTGACTTTTCCACCCAACTGGGTGTTTTTATCCAAAAAATCCATCCCCCTTGAGGCCCAGTGTTGTCTTTTCCACCCAACTGGGCTTTTTTATTCCAAATCCATCCTCGTTGATGTCCGACGTTGACTTTTCTACCCAATTGGGGCGTTTTTATCCTAAAATTTGTCCCCATGGAAGTCCAATATTGGCTTTTCCACCCAACGTTGACTTTTCCGTCCAATTGGAGCGTTTTTATCACAAAACTCATCCCAGTCGAGTTCCAACCTTGACTTTTCCATCCAACGTTGACTTTTTCACCAAAATGGAGCGTTTTTATCCCAAAATTCTTCCCCATTGACCAAAATCTTGGGGTTTGGTCCAACGGGGGCGTTTTTATCTCAAAATTTGTCCCATTGATGTTGAACATTGACCTTTCCACCCAACACTGACTTTTGCACCCAATTGGGGCATTTTTCATCACAAATCCATCCTCATAAACTTAACGTTGGCTTTTCTACCCAATTGGAGCATTTTTATCCCAAAATTCATCCCCATTGAGCAAAGTCGTGGGTTTTGATCCAACGGGGGCGTTTTTATCCCAAAATTTGTCCCATTGATGTTGAACCTTGACTTTTCCACCCAACATTGGCTTTTCCACCCAACTGGGCCTTTTTACCCCCAATTCATCCCCATTGAGGTCCAACATTGACGTTTCCATACAATTAGGGAGTTTTTACCCCAAACTTCTTCCCCATTGACCAAAATCTTGGGGTTTGGTCCAACGGGGGCGTTTTTATCTCAAAATTTGTCCCATTGATGTTGAACATTGAATTTTCCACCCAACATTGACTTTTCCACCCAACTGGGCATTTTTATTCCAAATCCATCCTCGTTTAAGCCCGACGTTTAATTTTCTACCCAATTGGAGCATTTTTATCCCAAAAATTCATCCCCATTGACCAAAGTCGTGGGTTTTGATCCAACGGGGGCGTTTTTATCCCAAAATTTGTCCCAATGATGTTGAACCTTGACTTTTCCACCAAACATTGCCTTTTCCACCCAACTGGGCCTTTTTACCCCAAATTCATCCCCATTGAGGTCCAACATTGACTTTTCCATACAATTAGGGAGATTTTACCCCAAAATTCTTCCCCATTGACCAAAATCTTGGGGTTTGGTCCAACGGGGGCGTTTTTATCTCAAAATTTGTCCCATTGATGTTGAACAGTGAATTTTCCACCCAACACTGACTTTTCCACCCTACTGGGCATTTTTATTCCAAATCCATCCTCGTTGAAGCCCGGCGTTTAATTTTCTACCCAATTGGAGCATTTTTATCCCAAAAATTCATCCCCATTGACCAAAGTCGTGGGTTTTGATCCAACGGGGGCGTTTTTATCCCAAAATTTGTCCCATTGATGTTGAACCTTGACTTTTCCACCCAACATTGGCTTTTCCACCCAACTGGGCCTTTTTACCCCAAATTCATCCCCATGGAGGTCGAACATTGACTTTCCCATACAATTAGGGAGTTTTTACCCCAAAATTCTTCCCCATTGACCAAAATGTTGGGGTTTGGTCCAAAGCGAGCGTTTTTATCTTGAAATTTGTCCCCATTGAGGTCCAATATTGGCTTTTCCAACCAATGTTGAATCTTCCGTCCAATTGGAGCGCTTTTATCCCAAAACTCATCCCTGTTGAGTTCCAACCTTGACTTTTCCATCCAACGTTGACTTTTTCACCCAATTGGGGCGTTTCATCCCAAAATTCACCCCCATTGACCAAAATCTAGGGTTTTGGTAGGATGGGGGCGTTTTTATCCTAAAATTTGTCCCCATTGAGGTCCAATATTGAGTTTTCCACCCAACGTTGACTTTTCCATCCAATTGGAGCGTTTTTATCCCAGAATTCATCCCCATTGACCAAAATCTTGGGGTTTGGTCCAACGGGGGCATTTTTATCTCAAAATTTGTCCCATTGATGTTGAACATTGACCTTTCCACCCAACACTGACTTTTTCGCCCAATTGGGGCATTTTTATCACAAATCCATCCTCATTGATGCCCAACTTTGACTTTTCTATCCAAATGGAGCGTTTTTATCCCAAAATTCATCTTCATTGACCAAAGTCGTGGGTTTTGATCCAACGGGGGCGTTTTTATCCCAAAATTTGTCCCTTTGATGTTGAACCTTGACTTTTCCACCCAACATTGGCTTTTCCACCCAACTGGGCCTTTTTACCCCAAATTCATCCCCATTGAGGTCCAACATTGACTTTTCCATACAATTAGGGAGTTTTTACCCCAAAATTCTTCCCCATTGACCAAAATCTTGGGGTTTGGTCCAAAGGGAGCGGTTTTATCCCGAAATTTGTCCCATTGATGTTGAATCTTGACTTTTCCACCCAACTGGGTGTTTTTATCCAAAAATCCATCCCCCTTGAGGCCCAGCGTTGTCTTTTCCACCCAACTGGGCATTTTTATTCCAAATCCATCCTTGTTGACATTAGACGTTTACTTTTCTACCCAATTGGGGCGTTTTTATCCTAAAATTTGTCCCCATTGAAGTCCAATATTGGCTTTTCCACCCAAAGTTGACTTTTCCGTCCAATTGGAGCGTTTTTATCCCAAAACTCATCCCTGTCGAGTTCCAACCTTGACTTTTCCATCCAATGTTGACTTTTTCACCCAATTGGGATGTTTTTATCCCAAAAATTCATCCCCATTGCCCAAACTCTTCGGGTTTGGTCCAACGGGGGCGTTTTTATCCCGAAATTTGTCCCCGTTGAGGTCCAACATTGACTTTCAAACAACGTCTGACTTTCATTCAATTGAGCGTTTTAATCCCAAAACTCATCCCTGTTGAGCATTCCAACATTTGATTTTTTCCATCCAGCCGTTGACTTTTTCACCCAAATGGAAGCGTTTTTATCCAAAAATTCCATCCCCATTGACCAAAATTCTTGGGGTTTGGTCCAACGAGCGGCCGTTTTTATCTCAAAATTTGTCCATTGATGGAACATTGAATTTTCCACCCAACACTGACTTTTCCGACCAATTGGGGCATTTTTATCACAAATCCATCCTCATTGAAGCTCGACGTTTAATTTTCTACCAAATTGGAGCATTTCTACCCCAAAATTTCATCCCCATTGACCAAAGTCGTGGGTTTTGATCCAACGGGGGCGTTTTTATCCCAAAATTTGTCCCATTGATGTTGAACCTTGACTTTTCCACCCAACATTGGCTTTTCCACCCAACTGGGCCTTTTTACCCCCAATTCATCCCCATTGAGGTCCAACATTGACTTTTCCATACAATTAGGGAGTTTTTACCCCAAAATTCTTCCCCATTGACCAAAATCTTGGGGTTTGTTCCAAAGGGATCGTTTTTATCCCGAAATTTGTCCCATTGATGTTGAATCTTGACTTTTCCACCCAACTGGGTGTTTTTATCCAAAATTCCATCCCCCTTGAGGCCCAGCGTTGGCTTTTCCACCCAACTGGGCGTTTTTATTCCAAATCCATCCTCGTTGATGTCCGACGTTGACTTTTCTACCCAATTGGGGCGTTTTTATCCTAAAATTTGTCCCCATTGAAGTCCAATATTGGCTTTTCCACCCAACGTTGACTTTTCCATCCAATTGGAGCATTTTTATCCCAAAACTTATCCCTGTTGAGATCCAACCTTGATTTTTCCATCCAGCGTTGACTTTTTCACCAAAATGGAGCGTTTTTATCCCAAAATTCATCCCCATTGACCAAAATCTTGGGGTTTGGTCCAACGGGGGCGTTTTTATCTCAAAATTTGTCCCATTGATGTTGAACATTGACCTTTCCAC
The DNA here is from genome assembly GCA_034509425.1 of Eopsaltria australis. NCBI lineage: Eukaryota > Metazoa > Chordata > Aves > Passeriformes > Petroicidae > Eopsaltria > Eopsaltria australis. The sequence continues at coordinate 263 of JAVTVJ010002256.1, read as the reverse complement.
CCAACACTGACTTTTCCACCCAATTGGGGCATTTTTATCACAAATCCATCCTCATTGATGCCCAACTTTGACTTTTTCACCCAATTGGAGCGTTTTAATCCCAAAATTCATCCCCATTGACCAAAGTCGTGGGTTTTGATCCAACGGGAGCGTTTTTATCCCAAAATTTGTCCTATTGATGTTGAACCTTGACTTTTCCACCCAACATTGGCTTTTCCACCCAACTGGGCCTTTTTACCCCAAATTCATCCCCCTTGAGGTCC
>JAVTVJ010002255.1:0-94581 GCA_034509425.1 Eopsaltria australis | reverse complement strand
CTACTGCAGCCTGAGTGACTGGGGTATTTACTGCAGCCTGAGCAACTGAGGTATCTACTGCAGCCTGAGTGACTGGGGTATTTACTGCAGCCTGAGTGACTGGGGTATTTACTGCAGCCTGAGCAACTGAGGTATCTACTGCAGCCTGAGTGACTGGGGTATTTACTGCAGCCTGAGCAACTGAGGTATCTACTGCACCCTGAGTGACCGGGGTGACTACTGCAGCCTGAGTGACTGGCGTATTTACTGCAGCCTGAGTGACTGGGGCAGCCACCGCAGCCTGAGTGACTGGGGTAGCCACCGCAGCCTGAGTGACTGGGGTGGCTACTGATTCATCTTCCTGCCCCCCTGCCTCTATCTGCTGCCCAACAGTATCTAGCAGCGTGTGATAAGCATATGCCAGGGCCCAGCTTATTGCAATGATCCTTTCCTCCTTAGAACCATCATTACATTTCTCTTTCAGATATTTTGCCACCTCAGCTGGATTCTGTATTTGGTCACGTGGAAAGTCCCAAGCTATGGGTTCTGAGAATTCCTTCAAGATCTGGCCCATATCCTCCCATTCCCCACACCACTCAGGATTTTCCACAACTGGGCCCATTACTGGGTCGGGTTCTCCTCAGTCCCTCTGGACATATCAGCCCTGATTCTTGAAAAGTTGTAAGCCGTATAGAGGAAACCCACCAGCTGAAATATCTGAAATATCAGAAGGGTGGTATCTTTGGCATCCAGGGAAAACTGAACATTCTCAAAAAATGATGTAAGAGACTGAAAGGAGAAGAAGGGAAGAAAAGGCTGGGAGGCCTCACCCCCCCTCCTCCAACAAACTGGGTGCCATTACTAACGAACCCCCAAAACATGCTACTGAAACTAGGACGCAGGGCAGGATGGAGAAACAACAAACCATACATATTTTGAACAATCCCCAGTACCTTTGCTACCTCTCTATAAATCATTATCACCATGCCCAGCAAAATAACAATTTTAATCTGTGCCCCTCTACTGTAAAAACTCCGTGCCAAGGACAATACTGGAGCTATCTGTGGATAGGAAAACAAACCTAGGGACCAGTAAGCGATAAACACCTCAAACAAGCCTAGGGACGAGAGAGACATGGCTACCCCCACGCAGAGAGACACTATGAACCCAGGCAACATGGCTACTGACTGCTTTATCCCAATACAGAGTCAGCACCACCAAAATGCAATCAGTACAAGCTTTTTCCACTTTCTCGAGCCACGCGTTGGGCGCCAAAATATTTGTCCTAGTTTAGGGCAAATGTTAGGAGGAGACCTCCAAGGGGGTCTCCTCTAGACAAGCCAATTTCAGCCACTCCTCCCCCAAACTGGTTCGGGAAAAGATTTCCTGAGAGAAAAAGTGGAAAAAACTATTTATTTAATAAGCAGAATATTCACAAGTTTGGGAACAAAAATTGAATGATATAAAAGAATGAAACCTCTCCTTTCTCTGAAGAGATGGTGGATCCAGAGAGTCCTTCTGTGGGTGCGGCTGTGTCAGCCTCAGTCCCTCCAGAGGCTGGGGCCGATGGCCAGGCCCGGCTGCAGAGTCGGGGGGCCCCCGGGGGATTGTCCTGATGTCTTGGACCACAGAGATGCTGACCAGTCCCAGAAGAAATAAACCAGTAAAAGAAATAAAGTCTCTCTCTCTCTGCAAAAGCCGAGAGATTTCAGAGAGCACCCAGCTGCGAACTCCAAGAGCACACAGAGAGCTTATCTCTATTTTTTCTGTCTCCGCTTCGAGCGCAGTCTCTGAAGGAATTTCCGGGGGAGTAAGGTGTAACTCCTGTAGACAAACTGTGTGCGTTTTCTCTCCCCCCTTCACCCTCTTCACTCTCTCTCTCTCTGGGCCTAACTTAAAGCTACAGAACTTAATACCTGGCATAAGCAGGACAGACGATTGGGGATACAAGCATCATACAGTCAACCCAGGACAGTCTCTGTCCTTTTTCCCTAAATCCAGAGATTTAGCACAGCCTTGAGTGAGCAACAGTCGGTGTCAATCAGCGGAATTCCTGTGGGATTTATGGTTCATCCCATTGCTTCTTTCACCTCTCCATATCTGGCTTCGGGATAAAGCTCCAGACCTGGGATAAAGCTCCAGGCTCTGGGATAAAGCTCCAGGCTCTGGGATAAAGTTCCAGGGATGGGATAAAGCTCCAGGCTCTGGGATAAAGTTCCAGGGATGGGATAAAGCTCCAGGCTCTGGGATAAAGCTCCAGGGATGGGATAAAGCTCCAGACCTGGGATAAAGCTCCAAGTTCTGGAATAAAGCTCCAGACCTGGGATAACGCTCCAGACCTGGGATAAATCTCCAGGCTCTGGGATAAAGCTCCAGGCTCTGGGATAAAGCTCCAGGGATGGGCAATCCCCACCTCCAACCTTCAGGAAACCTCACTGGGAAAGCCCCTGAGCTTCCCAGCAGCTGGAAAAGGTTTGGCAAAGTCCTGTGGTTGATCCAAGCGGGAATCTGAGGCTGTGAGCTGGGTCACGACACCTGAATGACCCCAAACCCTGAAGTGGGGCTGTCCAAACTGGGAAAAGCGCACTGGAATATCAGGAATTGGGGTGGGGGTGCGGCCGAAGGGGATGGGGAGCACCCGGGGTGGGGAGAGGTGACCCCGCTCCTTCCCAGGGTTTCTTAGAATTTCTTATCACTGGAGCTGAGTCACAACACCCAAATGACCCCAAAGCCTGAAGTGGGGCTGTTCAGCCTGGGAAAACTGCCCTGGAATATCAGGAATTGTGGGGGGTGTGGCCGAAGGGGATGGGGAACACCCTGGGCGGGGGAGGTTGGGTGATCCCGCTCTTTCCCTGGATCCGGGCTCATTTCTCAGGAGTTTTTTATCGCCCGAGCTCGTTCTCAGATGTTCTGAGGTGCTCTCAGCTCTGTCACTTCCCCAGGGAAGGACACAAAGCGCTCCGTGCTCTGTGGCAAAATATTGACACAGGCTAAGCTCGGTGAGACTCGGATTAAAGGAGGGAAGGGCATTCCTCCCTCTCCTCCTCCTCCTCTTCCTCCTCCTCTTCCTCCTCTTCCTCCTTCTCGTCTTCCTTCTTTTTCTGCTTTTTCTTTTTCTTTTTCTTTTTCTTTTTCTTTTTCTTTTTCTTTTTCTTTTTCTTTTTCTTTTTCTTTTTCTTTTTCTTTTTCTTTTTCTTTTTCTTTTTCTTTTTTCCTTCTCCTCCTCCTCCTCCTCCTCCTCCTTCTCCTTCTCCTTCTCCTTCTCCTTCTCCTTCTCCTTCTCCTTCTCCTTCTCCTTCTCCTTCTCCTTCTCCCTCCTTCTCCTTCTCCTTCTCCTTCTCCTTCTCCTTCTCCTTCTCCTTCTCCTTCTCCTTCTCCTTCTCCTTCTCCTTCTCCTCTTCTCCTTCTCCTCTGGGAATTTTCTTCTGGAAATGGCGTGGCAGGAGGGGACAGGCACAGGCTGACCCCATCCCTGCTGCTCTTTGCTGTCCCCTTTGCTCCCTGCCCAGGCCAAGGCAGATCCACCAGGATGCGATGGAGGAAGAAGGGAAACATTCCCGAACATCTGAAGATTCCAAGCATCATCCCAACCCCAAAAACTCAGCTCGCAGGTCCGCAGGCACCCGAACCACCGCTCCTGCCCATTCCCAGAACTGCAGCAGCAGGAATTTCCATTTGCTGGGAAGGGTGTGTGGTTTTGCCTTTTGTTTTCCGGAAAGCTCTGAGAAAAAGCCTTGAACGGGGCGATAACGGCAGCGTTTTTGCCTTTATCAGATGTCGCCTATTTGGTCTCGGTATCAGAGGCGCTGCCCCAGGAATCGGGGAGGATGTGGTGGCACGGCCGGGGGTGGCAGCGGGGACTGAGGACACGGGGAAAGGAAGGAGCTGGGCACGGATCGGGCCATTCCCGGCCCGGAGCGGCCACCGAGGCACTGTCACCGCCGGGGACACGCGGGGGTGGCACTGCTGGGGCTCCCACTCGGGGAGGGGACGCTCCGGTGGGGTCACCGAGCCACTGTCACCGCCAGGGACACGCGGGGGTGGCACTGCTGGGGCTCCCACTCGGGGAGGGGACGCTCAGGTGGGGACACCGAGGCACTGTCACCGCCGGGGACACGCGGGGGTGGCACTGCTGGGGCTCCCACTCGGGGAGGGGACGCTCAGGTGGGGCTGGGGGTGAGGATGAAGATGAGGAGTGTGGGCACAGGTGGGGGTGAGAATGAGGGGTCTGGGGTGAAATGAGGGGTCTGGGGGTAGAATGGGGATGAGGATGAAGGGTCTGGAGCCAGGTGGGTGAGGATGAGGGGTCTGGGGGCGGGTGAGGGTGAGGATGAGGGGTCTGGAGATGAATTGAGGGACCTGGAGACAGGATGAGGGGTCTGGGGGTGAGGATGAGGGTCTGGGGGTGAGGATGAAGGGTCTGGAGGCAGATGAGGGTGAGGATGAGGGTCTGGGGTAGGATGAGGAGTCTGGGGACAAGTGCAGGTGGGGATGAAGGGTCTGGGACAGGGTGGGGGCGAGGATGAGGAGGAGTCTGAGTGTGAGGATGAGGGGTCTGGGGGAAGGATGGGGGGTCTGGGGACAGGTGGGGATGAGGGGTTTGGGGTGAGGATGAGGGGTTTGGGGGCAGGACGGGAGTGAGGATGAGGGGTCTGGGGACAAGTGGGATGAAGGGTCTGGGACAGGGTGGGGGCGAGGATGAGGAGTCTGAGTGTGAGGATGAGGATGAGGGGTCTGGGGGAAGGATGGGTGTGAAGATGGGGGTCTGTGGGTGAGGATGAGGGGTCTGGGGGCAGGACAGGGGTGAGGATGTGGGCATGGGGACACCAAACTGGTTTTATGCCCCCTTCTCTGTCTCTGTGGGTTTTTTGTTGTGTTTTTGGGGGGTTTTTTTTTGGGTTTTTAATTGGGGTTTTTTTGTTTGGTTGGTTTGGCTTTTTTTGGTGGGGTTTTTTTTTTGGGGGGTTTTTTGTTTGTTTTTTGGGTTTTTTAGGGTTTTGTTTTGTTTTTTACTTAATGGCACCCAGACCCTTGCTGGTTTTTTTTTTGCTTTTGTTTGGGTTTTTTAGGGTTTTTTTTTTTAATTTTTATTTAATGGGACCCAGACCCTGCTGAGGTTTTTTTTTGTTCTTTTTTGGGTTTTTTTTTGTTTGTTTGTTTTTTTTGGTTTGTTTTGTTGGGTTTTTTTGGGTTTTTTTTGTTGTTGTTGTTGTTGTTGTTTTTTGGGGTTTTTGGGGTTTTTTCTTGTTTTTTGTTTTTTTGGTTTTTTTGTTTCTGTTTGGGTTTTTTGGGGGTTTTTTTTGGGGTTTTTTGAGGTTTTTTTTTGGTTTTTTTGTTTGTTTTTGTTTTGTTTTGTTTTGTTTTTGGTTTTTGGTTTTTTTAGTTTTTTTCTCTTTTAAACTTTTCCTTAATGGGACCCAGATCCCTGCTGGAGCTGCCTGGGAAACTGGGCTGAGTGGGAGAATTCCGGGCTGAGCCCTGGCTGGAGGCCTCGGGAACCAGTTTGGAGCAGGACGTGCAGAGCCAGGAGCCGCCTCTGAGCACCTCCAGCTCCCCTGGAATTTGTTCTACTTCCAGTGGGGTTCTTGCCCACGAGCATTTGCAAATAAATGAGGGATTAAATCAGGGATTAATTAAAGTGCCATGCAAAGATCCTCAGGAAAACACCCCGGGTTTGTTCTGCCGGGGTAAAACTCACGGTGCAGCCTCCGAGGAGGAGGGAATTGGGGTTTGGGATGTGGGGATGGCCCCAAAAGGAGCTGCTGGATGAAATTTTGGATGGACTGGGACAGTGCCAGGTGCCCAGGGATGACCTGAGGCTGTCCCTGAGGTCCAGGTGATGCTCAGGAGATGCAGGACATTGTCCCTGGCATGTGACCGTCCCAAAAACTCGCTGTTTCCACCCAAATCTGCCAGCAGGATGATCCTGGCCACTGAACCCCGTCCTGTGGCCACAGGTGGGGAGGGGACAGGGTCACCTGGGGACTCGAGGTGGCACGGGGTGCCCATCCCCCCCTCCTGCTGCAGCTCCTGCTCACCCCAAATCTCCTGGCACCCCCCGGACCCCGAGGGTCCCCCAAAGAGGGGACAAAGCCCCCCAGGGCTCCCTGCAGGTCCCTGCTCCCCTCCAGGGCCACAACGGCCGCAGGAGCCTGCGGAGAGGAGGGGGAAAATCCTGGAGCAAGGGGATGCAGGATCCCGGTGTGAGCCTGGAGCAAGGGGATGCAGGAGCCTGATGTGATCCTGGTCCAAAGGGAGTCAGGAGCCTGATGTGATCCCGGTCCAAAGGGATTTGGGATCCTGGTGCAAAGGGATTCAGGATCCTGGTGTGATCCTGGTGCAAAGGGAGTCAGGAGCCTGGTCCAAAGGGATTCAGGAGCCTGATGTGTTCCCGGTCCAAAGGGATTTGGGATCCTGGTCCAAAGGGATTCAGGATCCTGGTGCAAGGACTAGTAAAATCCTGGTGCAAGGGGCTCCATGATCCCCATGAGATCCCGATGCAAAGGGATGCAGGAGCCCGGTGTGATCCCGGTCCAAAGGGATTTGGGATCCTGATGCAAAGGGATGCAGGATCCTGGTCCAAAGGGATGCAGGATCCTGGTGTGATCCCGATCCAAAGGGATTTGGGATCCTGGTCCAAAGGGATGCAGGATTCTGGTGCAAGGACTGGTAGAATCCTGGTGCAAGAAGCTGCAGGATCCCCGTGTGATCCCGGTGCAAGGAGCTCCATGATCCCTGTCTGTTCCTGGTGCAAGGAGCTCCACGATCCCCGTGTGCTCCTCATGGAGAGCGATGCACGATCCCGGTTCACGGGACTCCACAACCCGAGCACAGCGCTGCCTTCGCCTCCCACCCCGTTCCCCCTCTCCTGACCCGTCCTTGGGGTGGAACCCCCCATTTTTGGGGAGAAAAAAGCGCATTTTTGGAGAAGAATCCCCCATTTCGAGGCAGGAAAGCACCAAGCCCGAACTCCCGGCGTGGCCGGGCGGGGACTACAAGTCCCGGCAGGCGCGGCTGCAGCTCCCGGCGTGCCCGGGGCCGGCGGAGCGGAGCGAGGGCAGCGGAACGGGCCGGGCCGCGCCGGGCGGGCGCTGCTGCTGCCCTCCCTCGGCACGGGCCGAGCCGAGCCCAACTGGGCCGGACTGCGCCGAGCCGAGCCAAGCCGAGCCCAACTGGGCCGGACTGCGCCGAGCCGCGCCGAGGAGCCCCGCCGAACCGCGCCGAGCGCGGCCGAACCGGCCCGAGCGTAGCCGAACCGAGCCGAACCGAGCCGAGGAGCCGAGCTGAGCCTGGACGAGCAGAGCTGAGTGCAGCCGAACTGAGCCGAGGAGCCGAACCGAGCGCAGCCGAACCGGCCCGAGTGGGGTCGAACTGAGCTGAACCGAGCCGGGCCGAGCGCAGCCGAGTGAGACCGAACAGAGCCGAACCGGTCCGAGAGTGGCCGAACGGGGTAGAACCGAGCCGAGGAGCCGAACCGAGCCGGGCCGAGCGCAGCCGAGCGAGGCCGAGCAGAGCCGAGCGCAGGCGAGCGGAGCCGAACCCCTTCGTTCCCTCGGCGTTCCCCACGGGTGAGTGAAGGGCCGAGGGTCCCGGGGTTGTGGGGGCTCCCCCGGCTCGGAGCCCCCCTTTTTGGGGTGCTATGGGGGTGTTGGGGTGCTCCCCCCTCTCCTGCGCCATCCCGAGCCGCTTTGAACTCGTAGTTGCTTTTTTCCCCCTTATTTTGCTGTAAATTATTCGCCCCCCCCCACACCCCGTGCCTCCCCTCAGCCCCGGCAGCGGCCCCCGGGAGGCTCCAGCGGGGATTTTGGGGGGCTCATCCCGGTGCCCCCTCCCAAAATCCGGCGATCCCGGGGGCTGCCAGACCCCAACAGCCCGGGGGGACCTGCCCGGGTCGCCTTTGCCGTGGGGAACCCCCCCGAACCTGTGGGGAAACTGAGGCACGGATGCTGCGGGACACTCGGGGAGCCCCCCCGGTTTTGGGGACACAAAGTGGGGCCCCTTTTGGGGTCTGGAAAATTGGGACACCTCGTGTCACGCGACTTTTAGGGGGTCACCAAAAGGACACACAGCGTGTCCCCCCCCCCCTCTCCGGGGGAATTTGGGGGGGTCACAAAGGGGGTTCGCCGCCGATTAATTATTATTCACCAATTAATTGCGAGGCGCCGAAAGGATTACGCAGCCCCCGGAACTTCGGGGAGTCAGATGATGGGGGAAATTTCCTTATTAAAAAAAAAACCCAAAAAAACCCCCAAAAAAAAAAGAAAAAAAAGAAAAAAAAAAAAAAGAAAAAAAATTAGAAACACGAAGAAAATCTGGTGGTTATTGTGCTCTTGGAAGATAAATAAATAATCTGGTGCGAGTCCGGGGAAAGCAGGGCCCGTTTCCAGGAATCCCAGCGCGTTCCCGGCCCTTGGGGCACGGGGGGAGTCGGTGTTTTTTATATAACAGAGCCCGGCCGGCAGCGAAGGGAGCCTTTGGGGGGGTTATTTTTTCCTTTCCCCCCCCTCCTTTCCCTCGGTACTTCCCTGCCGTGTTTGCTCAGCTTCATGCACGGCTGCTCCGGCCCGAGCTGGGAACGGCGCTGGTTCCTCCCAGCCTGCGCTGCTCACCTGCTGCAGGAGGGATCCGCCGTGGGAAAACCGGGCTGGGGAGCGCTGGGAATTTGGGATTGGGGTGGTTGGAGTGGGGGGAAAACGCCTGGGTTCGGGTGGTGGTGGTGGTGGTGGGTCAGGCCAGCACGTGCTGAGGCGTGGAGGGGAGCGCGGGGCTTTCCGAGGGATGCTGGGTTTGCTTCCTGAGGGGTTTTGGGTTTGATTCCCAAGGGATTCTGGCCCCAAGGGATCCTGGGCTCATTTTTTGAGGGATTTTGGCTCTGTGAATTTTGAGGGATGCTGGCCCTGTGAATTTTGAGGGATGCTGGCCCTGTGTGTTTTGAGGGATACTGGCCCTGTGTGTTTTCATCCCCACGTGTTTCCCGAGGGATGCTGGGTTTGCTTCCTGAGGGGTTTTGGGTTTAATTCCCAAGGGATTCTGGCCCCGTGTGTTTCCCAAGGGATCCTGGGCTCGTTTTTTGAGGGATACTGGTCCTGTGTGTTTTGAGGGATACTGGCCCTGTGTGTTTTGAGGGATACTGGCCCTGTGTGTTTTGAGGGATACTGGCCCTGTGTGTTTTCATCCCCACGTGTTTTCCTCGGGATGCCGGGTTCGCTTCCTGAGGGATGCTGGCCTCACGTGTTTTCATCCCCGCGTGTTTTCCGACGGATTCTGGGTTCGTTTTCCAAGGGATTCTGGCCCTGTGTGTTTTGAGGGATACTGGTCCTGCGTGTTTTCATCCCCACGTGTTTCCTGAGGGATGCTGGCCTCACATGTTCTCATCCCCGTGTGTTTTCCGAGGGATTCTGGGTTTGTTTTCCAAGGGATTCTGGCTCCGTGAATTTTGAGGGATACTGCCCCTGTGTGTTTTCATCCCCACGTGTTTCCTGAGGGATGCTGGCTTCTCTTCCCGAGGGATGCCGGCCCTGTGTGTTTCCCAAGGGATTCCGACCCCACGTGTTTTCATCCCCGCGTGTTTCCCAAGGGATTCTGGCCCTGCGTGTTTTCCAAGGGATGCTGGCTTCACTTCCCCATGGATTCTGGGTTTGTTTCCCGAGGGATGCTGACCCTGTGTGTTTTCAACCCTGGGTGTTTCCTGAGGGATTCTGGCTCCGTCTGTTTTCCAGGGATTCTGTCCCAACGTTTTTCCTGAGGGATTCTGGGTTTGCTTCCCGAGGGATGCCATCCCTGCGTGTTTTCCAAGGAATCCTGGCCCTGTGTATTTCCCAAGGGATGCTGGCCCTCTGTGTTTTCTGGGGATTCTGGGCTCGTGTGTTTCCTGAGGGATTCTGGGTTCGCTTCCCGAGGGATGCTGGCCCCACACGTTTTCATCCCTGCATGTTTTCCAAGGAATCCTGGCCCCGTGTGTTTCCCAAGGGATGCAGATCCTGAATGTTTTCATCCCTGTGTGTTCCCCGAGGGATGCAGACCCTGCATGCTTTCATCCCTGTGTTTTCCTGGGATGCTGGTCCTGTGTGTTTTCCAAGGAATCCTGGCCCCATGTGTTTCCTGAGGAATGCAGATCCCATATGTTTTCATCCCTGTGTTTTCCAGGGATCCTGGCCCCGTGTGTTTCCCGAGGGATGCAGATCCTGAATGTTTTCATCCCCGTGTGTTTCCCGAGGGATGCAGACCCTGCATGTTTTCATCCCTGCGTGTTTTCCAGGGATGCTGGAAATCCCTGTGTGTTTTCCAGGGATTCTGGGTTCACTTCCCGAGGGATGCAGACCCCCCGTCTTTTCATCCCCGCGTGTTTTCCAGGGATTCTGCCCGCCCTTATCAGTCGGAAGCCGCTCCGGGGTGGAGCTGGCGGCAGCGGGGCCATCCAGCATCCGGGTGTTTGGGATGGAGCCTGGCGGGATGACTCCAGCCAGGGATTTTATTGCTTTTTCCACGCTCCGCCGTGCCGAGTTCGCAGCACGTGTGTGCTCCTGCTCCCCCCTGCATTCCCTGCTTTCCTGGAAGTGCTGTGGGGAACGGGAAGAGCCCCTCGGGATCTCCAGAGCAGGGGGAACATTCCCCATCCCAGCAGCACAAAAACCAGGGAGATGGGGCTGGGGAGGCCACGCTGGGAGTGTCACCCTCCAAAAACCCACGGTGCTGAGGGTAAAAACATCCTGTGGCTCCTCCCGTGTCGGGGAGCGTTGGAGTGGGGAGCTGTGGTGGGATCTCACCCCTGGGTTGCTGTTTTTAGGGAGTCTCTGGGGTGCGGGCAGTGGGGATGGAGCTGCCACGTCGCTGTCCCCTCTGTGGGGACAAGAGGTCCCATCTGGAGTTTTTGGGGTGTTTGTAGGGGGTGCCTCAAGCTGGACTCGGCCCGTGGGAGCTGTTTTGTAACTGCCCCGTGTGGGGTTATCCCATATCCCGGGCAAAGGGGAAGTGGGCAGGGGGAAGCGGCGGCGCCCTGGGCGTGGGGCTGCGGCCTGGCAGTGCCACCAAATGTCCCTGTGGCCCCGTGGTGGCAGCCCTGCTGCTGGTGGCTGTTCCGTGACAACTTCCCAGAGCTCCTGTTTGCTGTGGGAGGATCCCAGGGACCCCAGGAAGATCCCAGGAGGATCCCAGAGATCCCAGGATGATCCCAAGAGGATCCCAAGGGGATCCCAAGGGTCCCAGGAGGATCTCAGGAGGGTTCCAGGATGATCCCAGAGATCCCAGGAAGGTCCCAGGAGGATCCCAGGAGGATCCCAGGAGGGTGTCAGGATGATCCCAGAGATGCCAGGAGGATCCCAGGATGATTCCAGAGATCCCAGGATGATCCCAAGAGGATCCCAAGGGTCCCAGGAGGATCCCAGGAGGATCCCAGGAGGGTGTCAGGATGATCCCAGAGATGCCAGGAGGATCCCAGGATGATTCCAGAGGTCCCAGAAGGATCCGAGGAGGATCCCAGGAGGGTCTCAGGATGATCCCAGAGGTCCCAGGAGGATCCCAGGAGATTCCCAGAGGTCCCAGGAGGATCCCAGGAGGATCCCAGGAGGATCCCAGGAGGATCCCAGAGGTCCCAGGAGGATCCCAGAGGTCCCAGGAGGATCCCAGGAGGATCCCAGGGAGCCAGCGCTGGGTGTCTGACACCCCCCTAAAAGAGCAGAGAGCCCTCAGGGGTGCTGTCACTGCCCCGTGGTGGCCTCCCCGTGGTGCCACCACCTCCGTGAGCTTTGCCAGGCTGGGTGCTCCCAACGTGGATCCCAGCGGTGATTCCCGGGATGAGCCGTGGTCATTGTCACCGGCGTTGTCACCCTCGGGAGGGCGGGAGGGGCGATCTCTCCCTGGCCACACCGGGATCATGTGCTCATCTTTGATTCCTGTCTCTGGCATGTCCAGGAGGAGCCCCGATGGCTCTTCCCGAATCCACTCCAAGCCCGTGTCCCTCCCCTGGCACTTGCCTGCTGTCTGGAGCGGGTTTTCCACAGGGGTTTGCCCGCACGGGACGTGGAATTCCCAGGAATGCAGCAGTCCTGTGCTCCGGGATGAGCTCTGGGTGCTGCTCTCGCCTGCCAGGGAGGCTGAGAAAACTGGGAATGGGGGATCCTCCATCCCTGGAGGCACAGGGACAGTTTTGGGGGGTGTTTTGGGGAGGTAAATCCTGCAGAGCTGGAGCAGGAACATTGGGATGGGCGCTGTGGGATGATTGGAGCATTGGGATGGACACCTTGGGATGATTTCAGTGCTGAGATGGGCACCTTGGGATGATTTTCAGCATTGGGATGGGCATTGTGGGATGATGGGAGCATTGGGATGGGCATTGTGGGATGATGGGAGCATTGGGATGGGCATTGTGGGATGATTGGAGCATTGGGATGGGCATTGTGGGATGATGGGAGCATTGGGATGGGCATTGTGGGATGATGGGAGCATTGGGATGGGCATTGTGGGATGATGGGAGCATTGGGATGGGCATTGTGGGATGATGGGAGCATTGGGGTGGGCATTGTGGGATGATGGGAGCGTTGGGATGGGCACCTTGGGGTGATTTGAACATTGGGATGGTCATTGTGGGATAAGGGGAGCATTAGGATGGGCACTTTGGGATGATTTTCAGCATTGGGATGGGCACCTTGGGGTGATTTGAGCATTGGGATGGGCACCTTGGGGTGATTTGAACATTGGGATGGGCACCTTGGGATGATTTGCTTGGTGGCATCACCTGGCCAGGCTCACCCGGGAAGGGTTCCAGGTGTCCCAGTGCCCCGCAGGTTGTGCCACCTTTACCTTTGAAGCCTCTTCTAGGAATCGCCCCCGGGGTTTTGTCACCTCTCCTCCTCCAAACAAACTCCCCACGCACACCCCGAGCTCTGCCTCGCTCCCCTCCTTTGCTTAAACGGGTGCAAATTCTGGCTAAACCTGAAATTCCCGGTGTGGGGACGGCCAGGGGAGCTCCCGGAGCCTCGGGGACAAGCGAGGGCAGCAGCGCTGGCTCCTGCCCGGGTTGAAGCCTCGGGATTTTGGGGGAGCCGCACGGGGTGGGAATTTTTTGGAGGAAACAAAAGACGGGGCTGCATCCACCTGGCACACACGGGGGGGGGCATTCCCCTGCACCCAGATTGCTGCCAGGAGAGGAGGGGAGCTGGATTTGGCTGAGAATTTTTGGGAAACGAGGCAGGAGAAGGAGAAATCCCAGCCTGGTGGGTGGGGAAAAAAAAAACCCTCCGGTGCTCCTGCACGGGTCGGACCGGCACAGCGTGCCCGGGAGAGGCGGCAGCGCCCGGGTGGCACCGTGCCAGGCCAGGGGCTGGACTGGCAGCGGGGGCTCTCCCGAGGGACCAGTTTGACCTTCACGGAGCAGGAAAGTGCCGGGCTGAGCCTGGCAGAAAGGAGGGCACGGCTCAAAGCTCGTCCCGAGCGGGTAAGCGGCGCTTACCGGGCACGGGAGGCGCTGCCGGGGCGGGGGGGGGGGGGATGGCGAGCCCCGGGCTGGTTTGGGGCTGTCCCCAGTTTGGTTATTCCCGGGATGGTGACACCGGCTCTGCCCTCACCGGAGCTGCTGGGGGCTGGACACGGCGTATTTATAAATATTACCTCCTAAAAGCAGCATGGAGTTGGAGGGAGGGAGGAGGGATGGAGGCGGCGCCGCTGGCATCGGGAGGGGGGCACGGCGTGGCCGCCGTCACCTTGTGCTGGTGGCAGGTGGCACCGCCAGCTTGGCAGCTCCGGGTTTTGCGGAGCATCGCCGCTTTTTGGGACGGTTTTTAACATTTTTGGGGCGTGTGCCGCCCTGCAAGCTCCCCTGATCGCTCATTTATGCGCTTATTTCAAAAAAGCCAACACCCAAAATCGCCCGGAGTGACCCCGAGCTGGGCTTTTCCTCTTTGCCGGGGTGTGGAGCGGGACCTGGAGCCTGCCCGTCCCCTCCAAGGTCACCGCGGTCCCCTGCTCTGTCCTGATTAATCGGGGTGGAGGCTCAGCCCATCCTCCTGCCTGTTCACACTTTTATTTTTAATTGCTGCCGCCGCGGGGGGAGGCGTGGAGGGGGCAGGGGCTGTGAATTCCCGGCCCGGTCAGTCGGACAGTGATGTTTCAATCAGCTCCTGCCCAGCTTTGCGGGGTCTGGGGGTGTCCCGAGGTGTCCCCCCCGCCTGTCCCTGCACCCAAACCTGGCCTGGAGGTGCCAACTGTCACCTGCCGTGCCCAGCTGGGCGATGATCTACAGCCTCTGGGGGCTTTTTGGGGTGAAAGAATGGATTTTTGGGGTGAAAGAGAGGATTTTTAGGGTGAAAGAGAGGATTTTTGAGGGTGGAGAGACAGCAGAGCAAGGCTGCACGTGTATTATTAACCCCTTAACGCCCAGCTGGGCTCTCCTGACACCACCAGAACCAGGGGTGGCTTTTTCTGGACCCCATGAATTCAATGACACCGTGACAAAGGCCACGCAGCCCTGGACTGTTCTCCTCCCTCGGGTGATCCCCTGGCCCCTCCTGGGCGTGCCAGGCTCACCTGGGTGTTTGGAACAGCCCTGTTAATGTTTTTTTTCCCGTGCCGGATCCCTCGGCCTTTTCCCGGCGCTGCGTTTAACGCGGGGCAGGGAAAGCATTTGGCCTCTGACCCAGCGCCTGTTAACAGCGTCCCGCTCCACGTTGCTGAGATGCCGGGGCTAAAAACAGTCCCGGTGACTCAGGCTCTGGCTGCTGGTGTCAACTGACCCCGGCGTGGCTCTGCCAAACCCCTCCTTCCCCTGCTCCTTCTTCCTTTCGGCCTGAGGGGAAGGAGCCTTTGGATGGGGATGGGATGGTGCAGGGATCCTGGGAATTCTGCCCCACACGGCTCCTGGGTGATGGGGAAGGAGCCTCTGGATGGGGATGGGAAGATTCCAGGGATGCCAGGAGCTCTGTCCCATCCACCTGCCCCACATGGCTCCTGGATGATGGGGAAGGAGCCTCTGGATGGGAATGGAATGGTCCCAGGGATCCTGGGAATTCTGCCCCACACGGCTCCTGGGTGAGTCCCGGTGACTCAGGCTCTGGCTGCTGGTGTCAACTGACCCCGGCGTGGCTCTGCCAAACCCCTCCTTCCCCTGCTCCTTCTTCCTTTCGGCCCGCGGGGAAGGAGCTTCTGGATGGGGATGGGATGGTCCAGGGATCCTGGGAGTTCTGCCCCACACGGCTCGTGGGTGATGGGGAAGGAGCCTCTGGATGGGGCTGGGAAGATTTCAGGGATGCCAGGAACTCTGTCCCATCCACCTGCCCCACACAGATCCTGGGTGATGGGGAAGGTCCCCCTCTGGATGGGGCTGGGATGGTCCCAGGGATCCTGGGAATTCTGCCCCACACAGCTCCTGGATGATGGGGAATGAACTTCTGGATGGGGATGGGAAGATTCCAGGGATCCCAGTCCAAACCACCTGCCCCACGTGGCTCGTGGGTGATGGGGAAGGAGCCTCTGGATGGGGCTGGGATGGTCCCAGGGATCCCAGGAACTCTGTCCCATCCACCTGCCCCACACAGCTCATGGGGAGGGCGCTGCTGCTCTCTTGGGTTGGAAACGGGGTTGGAGTTGGGGTTATCCTCCTGTATTCCCACCCAGAGGTTGGATGGGATCTCTGGAGCGTCTGGTCCGACCTCCTGCCCAGTGTTGGTGTTGGATGGGGTCTCCAAGGACGGCCCTACAGCCAGGTGTCCCTATTTGTGGGCTGGAATCCTTTCCTGAGCCCCCTGTCCTGCCGCTCCCTCCTGGGGCTGCCCATCCCAAACATTCCCAGGGAGGTGAAGGGTTCTCACCCAGCCCTGGCACTGCCAGGGATCCAGGGGCAGCCACAGCTTCTCTGGGAATTCCATCTCGGCTCCTCCCCACCCTCACAGGCAGAAATTCCTTCCCAAAATCCCATCCAGCCCTGCCCTCTGGCAGTGGGAACACATTCCCTGTGTCCTTGTGGCACTTTTCTTTCCACCTTTCTGTTCAGCTCCCTAAACTTTGTCTTTTCCAGTTTCTTTTCCTGTCTTTTCCAGTTTCTTTTCCTCCTCTGATCCAGGTCCTTGCTCTGCACCCACACGGAGGGTGAGGGATCCCTGCGTGCCACATCCCCTGGAGTGACAAGTGACAACTTTTGCTCCTCTATTTACAGGGCTGTCCCTGCAGCCCCCTTGGGACACACCCAGCCCTGTCTCCTGTCCCCGCTGCCAGTGGCTGCATCAATTTTTCCACGCTTTTTCTCACCCTGCTGCTCTCTCCTGTGCTGCAGTGACAAAAACAAGCGGCTTTGGAGGGGTTTTTGCAACTTCCCCCCCTGCACCCAGCGTGGCTGCTGAAAATGAGGAACACGGGGAGCGTGAGCAGCTGTGACCTGGGGAGCCTGCAGTGTCCCCAAGCCCCTCTGTGCCCTGCAGTGTCCCCAAGCCCATCTGTGCCCTGCAGGGTCCCCAAGCCCTTCTGTGCCCTGCAGTGTCCCCAAGCCCCTCTGTGCCCTGCAGTGTCCCCAAGCCCCTCTGTGCCCTGCAGTGTCCCCAAACCCATCTGTGCCCTGCAGGGTCCCCAAGCCCCTCTGTGCCCTGCAGTGTCCCCAAGCTCCTCTGTGCCCTGCTGGCCCTGCAGGGTCCCCAAGCCCCTCTGTGCCCTGCTGGCCCTGGCACCTGCAGGCTCCCCAAACCCCTCTGTCCTACACCCAGGTAACCCCTGTCCCATTGTCCCCTGTCCCCACACAGCAGAGTGACAGCAGAGCCCATCCCCAGGCTGGGGCACACATGGGGGTGGCTTTTTGAGGTGGCAGCTCCGTGACAGTTCGGGTCTGCCTGAACCCGGACTGGGGTCCCCTGAGCTCCCTCCCTGCCACCCCCGTGTCCCTCCCTGCCACCCCCGTGTCCCTCCCTGCCACCCCCGTGTCCCTCCCCACCCCCCGGCGTTTGAAAACGAGAACCGAGGAAGGAAGGAAGGAAGGGAAGGCCGGGCCGCTCGGTGGCGAGCAGCAGAGCTGTTTTCACTTCTTTCTTCTCCTTTTCCTTTTCCCTGCCCCTCAGTCCCCAGCCCAGCGCGGGGTTGGGCTGGGTGGATTGTCCCTGCCCTGTCCCCCCTCCTTCCCCCGGGGGTCCCTGCTCCTGCCTGGAGCTGCTGATTGATTTTTCCGCTCGTAAACGGCCGCGATCGACTGGGAAATAAAACAAAATAAAATAAAATAAACCACAGGAGGGAGCAGGGCTGGGCAGTGAGTTTGGGGGCCCTCAGCTCAGCAGGGCATCACTCCCCGTTCCCAGAGGGGTGGCAGGAGCTGTGTGGCACTCGCAGGGGTGGCAGTGGCCGTGCCAGGCGGGCAGCATCACTCAGAGGGGTGGCAGGAGCTGTGTGGCACTCACAGGGGTGGCAGTGGCCGTGCCAGGCGGGCAGCATCACTCAGAGGGGTGGCAGGAGCTGTGTGGCACTCGCAGGGGTGGCAGTGGCCGTGCCTGGCGGGCAGCATCACTCAGAGGGGTGGCAGGAGCTGTGTGGCACTCGCGGGGGGTGGCTGCACTCAGAGGGGTGGCAGGAGCTGTGTGGCACTCGCAGGGGTGGCAGTGGCCGTGCCTGGCATGTCAGGACGGTGCCACCTCCGCCGGGAGGGTAACGCGATCCCCGCGGCTAAATCTGGAAAATGCCTCGGGGCAGCTTGGGTTTCACACCCACACCTGAGCCTGGGGACGCCGCTGTGGCTCCTGCAGGTGTTGTGTCCCTTCAGGTGGCGCCGGGTGTCCCCTGCCAGCTCGGGCAGTGGGTCTGTCGCCAGCCTGGCCCCCGGCGTTGCGGGGCAGCGCCCGATGTCCCTCCGGCACGTCCCAGCGGTTGCTGAGCAGCCGCCCCCGTGTCACCAGCGGCTGTCACCGCAGGGCTCAGGGACAGCTCGGGGGTTGGGCGAAGTCCTGGGGGGGATGAGGAGCAGATCTGGGGATCCTCCAGCTGGAGCCACCCCCGAGTGCCATCCCGGGACGTTGGGTTCTTGCTGAAATAACACCCCCGGAGGGAAAGCGAGGCACGGCCAGAAATAACCGTGCTGCTGAGTAGAGCAGAGATATTTGGGAGGGAGATGCATTCCCTGGCTCCGGCCCCGCTGTGGGGCCTGGACAGCCCCGTGTCCTGCGTTCCTCCGGACAGGAAAAGTGGATTTAGGGTGTGCAGAGGGGTTGGGATCATCCGGATTTTCCCTCCCCTTCAGACCCTCCATCTCCTCCCCAGCTGCTCCATCTCTGTTGTGTCTCCCTGTGCACCGGGATGAGCCTGGGAAGCCTCTCCTGGTTTTTCCGTCTCCCCACCCTTGGTCCCTCCCCGTGCCTCTCTCCAGCTTTTTTAAAGGGTTCCCAACTGTCCTCAAGGGGGAAAAAAGCTGGAGAATTGATTCTTGCGGGTGTTGCAGCCTCCGGGGACAAGGCTGGCGTGGGTTCTCCCAGTGGGGACCAGTCTGGAGCTCCCACTGGTGCTGGGATCCGGCTCAGCGGGAGAACCGCGGGGTGCCCTCCCAGGATGGAGCTGCCATTCCATGTGCTCGTCCCCGTGGGTCAGGGGATGCTGGGATGTGTCCCCAGGGTGGGACGTGAGCCCCGGGTCCCCATCGTGTCCCCGCTGCCGCCCTCCTGCCGGGGCTGACTCAGAGCGAAAGCAGAAGCTGCTCAGCCTTTTGGGGGATGGGGGGGAAGCCAAGCAGAACCAGAGGGGTTATTTTAAACCTGACCTAATTTCCCCCCCCTCTCCTCACCCAGCCCAGCCCTGGCCACTCTTCCCCATCCTCATCCTCATCTTCTGCAGCTCCTCTCGGCAGCTTTTGGCTCTCCCACCCTCGCTCTCTGTGAGGGGGGTCCTGCAGCCGGGCTGGGCGGTGGCGCCGGGGCCAGCAGGGCTCAGTGGGTGCTGTGCTGTGCGTGGCTGTGCCTGGGCACCCTTCCCGTGACACCCTCCCGTGCCAGCCCCTCCTGAGAGCAGCCTCTCGCCCTTCCCTTCGTGTTTGGGGTTCTGCATCCCCTGTGGGTTTCCCTCTTAATCCACCCTGCTTTGGGGTTGTGCAAACCCCGTGGGCATCACCTGTGGGTTTCCCCCTTAACCCTGCCTTTTTGTGGGGTTCTGCATCCCCCGTGGGCATCACCCGTGTGTTTCCCCCTTAATCCACCTTGCTTTGGGGTTGTGCATGCCCTGTAGGCATCACCTATGTGTTTCCCCCTTAATCCACCCTGCTTTGGGGTGTGCATCCCCCGTGGGCATCACCCGTGTGTTTCCCCCTTAACCCAGCCTTTTTTTGGGGTTGTACGTCCCCCGTAGGCATCACTTGTGGGTTTCCCCCTGAATCCACCCTGCTTTGGGGTTCTGCATCCCCCGTGGGCATCACCCGTGGCTTTCCCCCTTAATCCATCCTCGTTCCATCCTCTGGGGGCTCTCACTGGGGTTTTTTACACGGTTTTGCTGTTTCTCATCCCAAAATTCCCCGCCGTTCCTTCCTCCAAGGCAGTTCGCACATCCCCCCGAACGAAGCTGCAGCGGATCGCTGTCGCCGGCTCTGGGCTCCCATCCCCCTGCGGACAGGCCACCATGGCTAATTAATTCCCTTCCCCTCGCCGCTCAATAGCCGCTCTTGAGCTGTGTAATCGCGTTGCCGTCCGCGCTGCCTTGATTTAATTTCCCCTCCGGGTAGCGCGTGGCAGCGGCTCCGGGTGGCTGTCACCGCCTCCGTCCCTGAACTTGAATTTAAACAGCAAAAAACACCCCCCACACACACATTTGTCTGTTTTCCCCTTCCTCGCAGCTTTCCCTTCGCTCCGCTCCCCTGGGCCGCCGCGCTCCAGCCCCGCATCCCTTCGGGCACCTCCCGCATCCCAGCCCCGCGTGGGATCCCAGCCCCGGCGGCCGTGGCTGGGGCGGCTCCCCGTGCCCCGGCATCCTCCGCCCTCCGCGGGCCGCCGTCCCCTTTGTCCGGGGGAACAAGGGCCGGTCTGTGCCGGGCGGGGGCCGCCGCGGTCCCCCCCGTCCCCGCGCTCGCGTGCCGGCCCCGCACAGAGCGCGCCTTGTTCGGCCCGCGCCGGGGCCGGGCTTTGGCAAGGCCGGGCTTTGGCACGGCCGGCCCGGGGGGTTCGAGCTGCCCCCGGCTCCTGGCACCCGCCGGCCTTTTCTTCCTGCTCCTGCCTCGCTTTCTCTTTCCCTTTCGCTGCCGGGCTCGCTCTGGGTTCTGCCGTGGCTGCGGTGGTTGGGAAGTGGCTCCGGGGTGAGTGCGCGGCGCGGGGTCCCGGCTGCTCCATCGGGCTTCCCTTCCTGCCTCATTTCCCCTCTCTTCATCAATCCCAGCTCCCGCCGCTCTTCCCCATCCTCATCCTCAGCAGTTCCCGTTCTCGGGAGCTTCCCGGGGATGCTTTTGGCCCTGTTTTCTGTAAGGAGGCAGCCAGGGGTGGGTCTCACAGCCAGGCTGGGTGGTGGCACCAGGTCCTGCTGCTCCGTGTCAGGAGGGCAGAGCCATCCAGGATGATCCTCCTGGATCAGCCACCAGCCAGTGCGGGCACTCTAGGGTGCCTCTCCGTGCCTCAGTTTCCCTGCTGTGCAGGGCTGTCAGTGCCGTGCTGTGTCCTCCTCGTGGGACCAGGTCCTTGTGCTGTGTGACAGGAGGGCAGAGCCATCCAGGATGATCCTCCTGGATTAGTCAGTGCTGGAACTCTGGGATGTCTCTCCGTGCCTCAGTTTCCCCACTGTGAGAGGCTGTTGGTGACATGCTGTGTCCTCGCAGGACCAGGTCCTCATGGTCTGTGGCAGGAGGGCAGAGCCATCCAGGATGATCCTCCTGGATTAGTCAGTGCTGGAACTCTGGGATGTCTCTCCGTGCCTCAGTTTTCCCTCTATGCCAGGCTGTCAGTGCCGTGCTGTGTCCTCCTCGTGGGACCAGGTCCTTGTGCCGTGTGACAGGAGGGCAGAGCCATCCAGGATGATCCCGCTGGATCAGCCACCACGCGGTGCAGGCACTCTGGGGACATCTCTCCGTGCCTCAGTTTCCCCGCCGTGCCGGTGACGTGCCGTGTCCTCCTCGCAGGGTGCCCTCAGTGCCAGGCGGGCTCGTGTCCCCCAGCGCCGTGTGCCGCCATGGCGTCGCGCATCGGGCTGCGCATGGAGCTGATGAAGCAGCAGGCGCAGCAGGAGGCGGAGCGGGAGCGGGTGCAGCAGCAGATGATGATGAGCTACATGCAGCAGCAGCGCATGCCCGTGGCCTCCAGCCCCGCCATCAACACCCCCGTCCACTTCCAGTCCCCGCCGCCCGTGCCCGGAGAGGTCCTCAAGGTACCGTGGTGTCCCCCCTGCCCGGGGTGCGTGGGACACCCGCGGGGTCCCTGATGGGTTTTGTCCCCGCAGGTGCAGTCCTACCTGGAGAACCCCACCTCGTACCACCTGCAGAAGTCTCGGGACAAGAAGGTCCAGGCGTATCTGTCCGAGACCTACGGGAACAAGTTCGCTGCCCACGTCAGCCCCGCCAGCCACTCGCCCAAGCCACCCCCGGCTGCGTCCCCCGGCGTCCGGCCCGGCCATGTCCTGTCCTCCTCGGCGGGGAACAGCGCTCCCAACAGCCCCATGGCCATGCTCAACATCGGCTCCAACCCCGAGCGGGAGGTGAGAGGTGTCACCAGGCTGTTGGGGACACGCAGGGGGCTGGGAAGGGCTGAGGAGCCCATGGCTGCTTATCCTTTTCCCTTTCAGTTTGATGAGGTCATCGATGACATCATGCGCCTGGATGACGTTTTGGGCTACATGAACCCCGAGGTCCACATGCCCAACACGGTGGGTGAGGGGTGACAGGAAGGGGGCACACCTGGGGGTCTCACAGCCCTGTCCTTGCAGGGATGGAGGTGGCACAGAGGTGGCACAGAGGGGACCTTCTGCCACATCCCCACAGTGGTGCCTTGGTACAGCCTTGTCCCTGAAGGCAGCAACACCACAAGAATCAATTCTCCAGCTTTTTTCCCCCCTTGAGGACGGTTGGGAACCTTTTCAAAAGCTGGAGAGAGGCACGGGGAGGGAGCAAGGGTGGGGAGATGGGAGAGCCAGGAGAGCTTTCCCAGCCAGGAGCTCCCCCAGAGCTGCGCCGTGCCCCGGGTCAGATCCTTGTGCCTCCCAGTGGGATCCATCCTGCCCAGCCCTTCTCAGCTGTGACTCACCTGCCCTATTTTAGATGTTGGCCATGGGAGGGGATCAGCTGTGCCCTTTGAAGTCCTGTTTTCTTTGATGAAAGGACCTGGGAGGACAATTCCACCTGGCCAGGCTGTGACTCCCGTCCCAGCTGGGTGTGATCCCTGTCCCCAGCCCTGCCTGGAGCTGACCCCGCTGTCCCTCTGCTTTGCAGCTGCCCATGTCCAGCAGTCACATGAATGTCTACAGCGGGGACCCGCAGGTGACAGCGTCGCTCGTTGGTGTCACCAGCAGCTCCTGCCCCGCCGACCTCACCCAGAAGAGAGAACTCACAGGTGCGTCCCGGCCCCAGAGCAGGTGACAAAAGTGGGGCTGTGCTGTCCCCATGGTGGTGCCAGGGCTCCGATGCCACCCTGGGATGCTCCCGGGGTGAGGTGCAGCCGTGTCCCCTCTGGGTGACACCGTGGGTCTCTTGCAGATGCCGAGAGCCGAGCCCTGGCCAAGGAGCGCCAGAAGAAAGACAATCACAACCTGAGTGAGTGCAGCTCTGCCTCTCTGACCCCACAGCTGTTTGTCCATCACTCTTCATCCTCATTCCCCCTTTTCCTGAGCTGGGTCCCCCTTCCCATCCCAGGGAAAGACCCCCTGGGCCCCTCTGTCCTGGGTGTGCAGAACGGGGCACAGGTGACACCTCACTGTCCTCCTGGGGGGTCAGACCCGCTGGGCCAGGGATGGAGCAGGGATGGATCCTCAGGTTCCTCATCCTGAGCTCCCAGTTCCAGAGGGGGCTGGAGCACGACTGGGATGTGGGACATGAGGGACATGAGGGATGTATGGGACATGAGGGACATGAGGGATATGAGGGATGTATGGGACATGAGGGACATGAAGGATGTGTGGGACATGAGGGACATGAGGACATGAGGGACATGAGGGATGTGAGGGATGTGTGGGATGTGTGGGACATGAGGGACATGAAAGACATAGGAACATGTGGGACATGTGGGTCATGGGGAACATGAGGACATGAGGACATGAGGGACATGTGGGACATGTGGGACATGTGGGACATGAGGGACCTGAGGACATGAAAGACATAGGGACATGTGGGACATGTGGGACATGAGGACATGAGGGACATGAGGGACATGTGGGACATGTGGGACATGAGGGACATGAGGGACATGAGGGACGGACACAGAACCTCCCCTGCTCCTCACTTCCACCCTTTCCTCCCCTGCAGTCGAGAGGCGGCGAAGGTTCAACATCAACGACCGCATCAAGGAGCTGGGAATGCTGATCCCCAAGGCCAACGACCTGTACGTACCCGTGCTTCCTGAACTGGGAGCACTGGGAGCGCTGGGGGCTTTCTGGCGGAGCAGGGACGAGGGGCCATGCTGCTGGCACCCGCCTCCATCTCTTTTTTCCCCCGCTGGGTGACAGGGACGTGCGCTGGAACAAAGGGACAATCCTGAAGGCGTCCGTGGATTACATCAAGAGGATGCAGAAGGACCTGCAGAGGTCCCGGGACCTGGAGAACCACTCGCGGCGCCTGGAGATGACCAACAAGCAGCTGCTGCTCCGCATCCAGGTGAGCTCACCTGGGCTCTGAGCTCACCTGGGCTCTGAGCTCACCTGGGCTCTGTGCTCACCTGAGCTCTGTGCTCACCTGGGCTCTGCCCTCACCTGGGCTCTGAGCTCACCTGGGCTCTGCCCTCCCCTGGGCTCTGCGCTCACCTGGGCTCTGTCCTCACCTGGGCTCTGAGCTCACCTGCGCTCTGCCCTCACCTGGGCTCTGCGCTCACCTGGGCTCACCTGAGCTCTGTGCTCACCTGGGCTCTGTCCTCACCTGGGCTCTGAGCTCACCTGGGCTCTGCCCTCACCTGGGCTCTGCGCTCACCTGGGCTCTGCCCTCACCTGGGCTCTGCGCTCACCTGGGCTCTGAGCTCACCTGCGCTCTGCCTCACCTGGGCTCTGCGCTCACCTGGGCTCTGAGCTCACCTGGGCTCCTGCGCTCACCCTGTGCTCTGCCCTCACCTGGGCTCACCTGGGCTCTGCGCTCACCTGGGCTCTGAGCTCACCTGGGCTCTGCCCTCACCTGGGCTCTGCCCTCACCTGGGCTCACCTGGGCTCTGCCCTCACCTGGGCTCTGCGCTCACCTGGGCTCTGCGCTCACCTGGGCTCTGAGCTCACCTGGGCTCTGAGCTCACCTGGGCTCTGCCCTCCCCTGCCCCATGCCAGCCCCGCCAGCCCCTCACTCCTGCCCCGCCGGGGGGTGCCCGGGGGGCTCCTGCCTTTTGTTATGGGCTGGGAAGTGAAAGGAGCAAAGTTTTGGGGCAGAGCTGATGGCTCAGGCTCACTGGGGGCTTCTGAGTCCCTGCCATCTCCATAAATGTCCCTGTGCCCTGTCCCCAAGTGTGACACCCCCACCAAGTCAATGGAGCAGAGTTTTGGGGCAAAGCTGATGGCTGAGGCTCACTGAGTTTCACATGGATCTCTGTGGATCTTCCAGGGGCTCCTTCCCTGGGGGCTTCTCAGTCCCTGCCACCTCCATAAATGTCCCTGTGCCACATCCCTGAGTGTGACACCCCCACCAAAGCCTTTTTTTTGGCTGGGAAGTCACCAGGAGCAGTCTTGGGACAAACCTGATGTCTGAGGCTCACTGAGCTTCACGTGGATCACCACGGATCTTCCAGGGGCTCCTTCCCTGGGGGCTCCTCAGTCCCTGCCACCTCCACAAACGTCCCTGTGCCACATCCCCCGAGCGTGACAGCCCCACCGAAGCCCTGCCGTGTCCCCTTGGCAGGAGCTGGAGATGCAGGCACGCGTCCACGGGCTGCCCACCTCCTCGCCCTCGGGCGTCAACGTGGCCGAGCTGGCCCAGCAGGTGGTCAAGCAAGAAGCCGGCGGTGACGAGGCCACCCTGGAGCCGCTGCTGCCACCCCCGGACCCCGACTCGCAGGCGCAGCCGGCGCTGCCCGCGCCGCCCCAGTCCCCCTACCACCAGCTGGACTTCACCCACAGCCTGAGCTTCGACGACGGCTCCCAGGGCTTCCCGGACAGCCTGGAGCCCGGGCACAGCTCCTCCTTCCCATCCCTGTCCAAGAAGGAGCTGGACTTGATGCTGATGCAGGACACCATGCTGCCCCTGGCCTCTGACCCCTTGTTCTCGGCCATGTCCCCCGAGGCCTCCAAGGCCAGCAGTCGCCGCAGCAGCTTCAGCATGGAGGACGCGGACATGCTGTGAGGGGGGAGCTGCCAGGGCGGGGGGCAGCGGCGCCAGCTTTGGGTGGGGACATCCCAGGACGCTCCTGGCAGGAGGAGCCCGTCCCTCCACGCACTTGAAACCTGCCCAGGAGTTCCTTTCTCTATGCAAGGGGGGGCTCGGGCCGGGCGCCGCCGCCGCGTCTTTCGCAGCTTCTTTGTGCCCGGGGCGGGCACGGACCTTGCCGTGGCTGCAGATTCCACAGCCTGGGAGCCGCATCTCGGCTGCTTTGCCTCCCAGCAGGACCCTCCTGGCCTCGCCCCCTGCCCCCCGTGAGCCTCGAGCCCCTCCCTGAGCTTTGTGTCCGCTTTGGTGTCTCCTCGCCTCGCTCCGGGATCCTTCATCCCCACCGAGTCTTCTTCCCCAGCCCCCTGGATGCTCCCCAGTCCACCCAGTTCCTCCTCACTGGGAGCCCCTGCTGCCTCTGGGGTCACAGGAGGGTTGACAAGGCGTTAATTGGTGCGTGTTCATTAACGGGGCACCATCAGGGCTGTTGTCTGCAGGTGTTGGAGGCACCCAGAACGCCTGGGCTGGGGGATTTTGATGCTCCCACCACCCCAAAACCTCTGGGCGAGGCTGCCAGGTGACCCCGAGCCTCCCCGAGGTGTCCCCACGGTGTCCCTGCCCCGTGGCACCAAGCCCCAGCTCTTTCCTGGGAGGATAAAAGGGTTTTCCGCTTCTTTTTTTGGGGATACTTCTCGAAAGTGCTGCCCCTCGCGGGGCGTGAGGCTCGGGGCTGTGCCCGGGGACGGTTTGTGCCGGCTGCCAAACCTCGGCTGCTGCTCCCAGCTTGGAATTCGGGGGTTGTTTCTCTTCCCAGTGTCACCAGTTTGGTCCCCAGCCAGGACTGGGGAGCTGCTTTGGGGTTTCCTTCATGTCCTGGCTTCCCCATCCGGATGGGAGGGAGCTGGGAAAGGCTGGGAATGCTGGAAATGGCAGGGAAAACGCTCCGTGGGTTTAGGGAGGGAGAGGAGGTGGGGAGGGGACACCCCTGGGTCGTTGTCCCCACCCCTGGGCTGTGGGGCTGGGGGTCTCTGGGTGTCCCCTGGGCCGGGGGTGCCCGTGTGGGGCTGGGGGTCACTCTGTGCCCCCCGTCCTGGACCTGGATGTCCCACAGGGGACAGAGATGCCCCATGGTGTCCGGATTTGGGGCTGGAGCTGGGGGTCAGCCCTGTGGGATGTGAGGGTGTGGGGACGTGAGGAAAGTGGGGAGGAAGAGGGAGGAGGAGCTGGAGTGACCCTGGAGCAGGGAGGGGACACGAGGGGACACTGAGTGACCAGAGAGGGGCATAGGGGGACACTGAGTGGCCAGAGGGGGACAGAAGAGGACACTGAGTGACCAGAGGGACACAGGGGGACACTGAGTGACCAGAGAGGGACACGGGGGGACATTGAGTGACCACAGGGGGACACTGGGTGACCAGAGAGGGACAGAAGAGGACACTGAGTGACCAGAGAGGGACACGGGGGGGACACTGAGTGACCAGAGGGGGACAGAAGAGGACACTGAGTGACCAGAGAGGGACCTGGGGGACACTGAGTGACCAGAGGGGGACAGAAGAGGACACTGAGTGACCAGAGAGGGATCTGGGGGGACACTGAGTGACCAGAGAGGGACCTGGGGGACACTGAGTGACCACAGGGGGACAAGAGAGGACACTGAGTGACCACAGGGGGACACTGAGTGACCAGAGGGGGACAAGAGAGGACACTGAGTGACCAGAGAGGGATCTAGGGGGACCCTGGGTGACCAGAGAGGGACACAGGGGGACACTGAGTGACCAGAGGGACACGGGGACACTGAGTGACCAGAGAGGGACACGAGGGGACCCTGGGTGACCAGAGAGGGATCTAGGGGGGACACTGAGTGACCAGAGAGGGACACGAGGGGACACCGGGTGACCAGAGAGGGATCTAGGGGGACACTGAGTGACCAGAGAGGGACAGAAGAGGACACTGAGTGACCAGAGAGGGACACAGGGGGACACTGAGTGACCAGAGGGGGACAAGAGAGGACCCTGGGTGACCAGAGAGGGGCTCCAGGTGCAGAAGCGAAGCACCCCGCAGACCCCAGAGCCCTCGCAGACCCCGCGGGGGCTCTGAGCCGGCCCGGGGGCGTTCACAGGAGGCCTTGGCACCCTTGGTGTGCTGCCACCAGTGCCTGGACACGGAACTGTCCCCACCAGGGCCACCCCCGGCCGTGCTGGGGACCCGGGGACGCGGGAGAGCCACGGCCCCGTGCCCTCCCGAGGGGCTGGGTGGGGAAATCCCACGGGAAATCGGGATTCTTGTGGCTTTAGGGTGGGGCAAGGCCCGGCCACGGCTCAGCTCGAGGTGTCTCCCCTGGCTGTGAGTAAACAGTTGTGGATTATAATTACTATTTTATTTTATTTTATTTTTTAAAATCTTTTTGGGAGTTTCGTTTGTTTTTTCTTTTTTTTTTCTTTTTGTTTTTTCTTATTTTTGTTTGTTTTTTCTTTTTTTAAAATTTTTGTT
Organism: Eopsaltria australis; assembly: GCA_034509425.1. Classification (NCBI taxonomy): domain Eukaryota; kingdom Metazoa; phylum Chordata; class Aves; order Passeriformes; family Petroicidae; genus Eopsaltria; species Eopsaltria australis. Next base: position 66,710 of record JAVTVJ010002255.1, on the reverse strand, counting down.
TTTTCTTTATTTTTGTTTTTTTTATTTTATTTTTGGTTTTTTTGTTTGTTTTTTCTTTGTTTTTTCTTTATTTTTGTTTTTCTTTGTTTTTGTTTTTTCTTTATTTTTTTCTTTTTCTTTTTTTTCTTTATTTTTGTTTCTTCTTTATTTTTGTTTTTTCTTTAATTTTGTTTTTTCTTTATTTTTTTCTTTATTTTTGTTTTTTCTTTTTTTTCTTTTTGTTTTTTTAATTTTATTTTTGTTTTTTTCTTTTTTTTGTTTGTTTTTTCTTTTTTTGTTTCTTCTTTATTTTTGTATTTTCTTTATTTTTGTTTTTTCTTTATTTTTTTCTTTATTTTTTCTTTTTCTTTTTTTTCTTTATTTTTGTTTCTTCTTTATTTTTGTTTTTTCTTTAATTTTGTTTTTTCTTTATTTTTTTCTTTTTCTTTTTTTTCTTTATTTTTGTTTCTTCTTTATTTTTGTTTTTTTCTTTATTTTTGTTTCTTCTTTATTTTTGTTTTTCCTTTCTTTTTGTTTTTCCTTTTCTTGTTGTTTTTTCCTTTTCTTTTCCTTTTTTTTTTTTTTTAATGCACTGTGCTCCGATTAAAAAAATTTTACTACTGTTTTATAAATAAAATGTATAAAAAGAATTGAACTGGAATGGAAGAAGAATCATTAAAAAAAAAAAATATATATATATATATTTATTTACAACACCCCTGCAGCGTGGCAGCTTCTTCTTTGTGCTGGAGGACGACACCAGCACCTCAAAAAAATTTTGGGGGGGATGAGACCCCTGATCCAGGCAGGTTTTGGGGGAAAAAATCGAGTTTTAAAGAGTTCTGAACCCGTGCCTGGCAAAATTCATCCCAAAGCCTCGGGCAGGCTCTCGCTGCCCTCGGTGCTGGGGTCAAACACACTCAGGAGGGGGAAAAAAGCTACAAAATCCGCTTCAAAATTGAGTTCCCAGCTGGAAAATCACAGGGGTTGATCGTGGAATGTTTGTTAAAAGGAGAAGGAGGGGGAAAAGCGAGAAGAGGGTGGAGGTGGGGGTGAGGGAGGGGAAGGAGGGAGGGGTGCAGACAATTTGGAGAGGGGAAAATGGGAAATGAAAAAAGGGAAAAGGGGAAAAAAGAAAAACAAAAAGAAGAAAAAAATAAAAAGAAAAAAAGGGGAAAAAAAAAGAAAAGAAAAAGGGAAAAAGAAGAAAAAAAAAGAAAAGAGAAAAAAAGAAAAAAGAAAAGAGGAAAAAAGAAAAAAAGAAAAAAGAAAAAAAGAAAAAAAGAACAAGGGGGAAAAAAGAAAAAGGGAAAAAAAAGGAAAAAAAAACAAAAAGAAGGAAAGAAAAATAAAAAGAAGAAAAAAAGGGGAAAAAAAAAGAAAGAGAAGAAAAAGGGAAAAAGAAAGAAAAAAGAAAAGAGAAAAAAAGAAAAAAAAAGAAAAAAGGGGAAAAAAGAAAAAGGGAAAAAAGGAAAAAAAGAAAAAAAACAAAAAGAAGGAAAGAAAAATAAAAAGAAGAAAAGAAAAAGGGGAAAAAAAGAAAGAAAAGAAAAAGGGAAAAAAAGAAAAAAGAAAAAAAGAAAAGAGAAAAAAGAAAAAAGAAAAGACAAAAAAAGAACAAGGGGGAAAAAAGAAAAAGAAAAGGGAAAAAAAAGGAAAAAAAAAAGAAAAAAAGAAGGAAAGAAAAAGGGAGAAAAAAGAAAATAAAAAAAAAGAAAAAGGGGGGAAAAGAAAAAAAGAAAAAAGGGGAAAAAGAAAAAAAGAAAAAGGGGGAAAAAAGAAAAAAAGAAAAAGGGGGGAAAAAACCCAAAAAAAGAAATAAATAAAGATAGAAAAAAAAGAAGAAAAAAAAGAAAAACAAAGGAAAGAAAAAAAAGAAAGAAAAAAAGAAAAACAAGAAAGAAAAAAAAGAAAAAAAAAAGAAAAAAAAAAAAAGAAGAAGAAAAAAAAAATCCCTGATTTGATTTATCAGGGGAGCAGGAGCACTAAATAGAGAACAACGCCTGAAGTGTGAATTATTTCCTGTATTAACACAGGCTAAAGCTGATAGCCTTTCCATGTCAGGAGAACAGCGAGGGCAGCCCACGCCATCCTCCAAAGCCGGGCTCTGCTCTCTCTTTATCAGCCCCGAGATCAAAATTTATTCCCAGGACGAGGCCGGCGGCCCCGGCGGAGGCCCTGGAGATTTTTAAGGGCCTAATTAAGAAAACAGGATGAAAATGGCGAAATAAGAGGGCAATTTCCTCCTCGCGGAATGGGGAGATCAAATCAACTTACGAGCAATTAATGTGCACAAGGAGAGAATAAAAGCGACGCCGGGATGTGGGAGAGGGGCCTCATTTTAATGACACGCTCCGGTGTTGGCGGAGAGGATTTGCTCTGAAGGTCAGATGGAGATTGAAACGACCTTGCGGATTCTTAACCCTCCTCCCAATTAACAGAACCAACTCGGAGATGCAAAAGAAAAAGAAAAAAAAAGCGCTGGTGTGGCTTTGTGCGGTGCTGGAGGGAGGAGGGAGACGGGAAAATGGAATTGTAAAGGAGAGAGAGAGAGAGAGGGGATGAGAGGGGATGAGAGGGGATGAGAGGGGATGAGAGGGGATGAGAGGGGCTTTCCTGGGCTGCCACGGGGATGGGAGGGGAGGGAGGCTCCTGATGACAGCCTGGGAGTCACCCATGGAAAAATCGGGGAGAGGGGGAAAGGGGGAAAGGGGTGGGAGAGGGAGGGAGAGATGGGTGGGCTGGGGGGGATGAGTTAGTGCTGGTTTGGGAGGTACTGGGATAGGTTGGGACAGATTGGGATGGGATGGGATGGGATGGGATGGGATGGGATGGGATGGGATGGGATGGGATGGGATGGGATGGACTGGGACAGACTGGGATGGAGTGGGATGGGAAAGGGAAGGAGAGTTGGGTGGGCTGAGGGGGATGAGTTTGTGCCGGTCTGGGAGGTACTGGGACAGACTGGGACGGACTGGGATGGAGTGGGATGGGAAAGGGAGGGAGGGAGAGCTGGTTGGGGTTGGGGTGATGAGTTGATGCCGAGTTCTGCCTGCAGGGACGTACTGGGACAGACTGGGATGGACTGGGACAGGCTGGGATGGATTGGGGTAGACTGGGATGGACTGGGATGGACTGGGATGGACTGGGATGGATGGCCAGAGCCGCGGGATGGGGACAGCACGGGTGGGACACCGGGAGGCTCCTGGCCACTGTCCCAGCCCCTGTCCAGCCTTCCGGAGGGATTGTTCTGATTATTCTGATTATTCTGATTATTCTGATTATTTTATTATTATTTCACCTTTCCAGCGCCGTGCCCGGGGCTGGCACAGGGAGGACACGGAGTCCCCAGGGGCCACCAAAAGCCGTGGGCATGGCTTTTCCCGTGGGGAGGAGGAAGGATGGGGACGTGGGATGGGGACAGCGGGATGGGGACACCGGGATGGGGACACGGGGATGGGAACATGGGGATGGGGACAAGGGATGGGGACACGGGGATGGGGACACTGGGATGGGGACACTGGGGTGGGGACACGGGGATGGGGACACCGGGATGGGGACATGGGGAAGGGACATGGGATGGGGACGGATGGGAAATGTTGATGGGACACGATGGGGACACCGGGATGGGAACATGGGGATGGGGACACGGGATGGGGACACGGGGAAGGGACATGGGATGGGGGACACGGGATGGGGACACCGGGATGGGGACACGGGGATGGGGACACCGGGATGGGGACACGGGGAGAGGACAAGGGATGAGGACACGGGATGGGGACACCGGGATGGGGACACCGGGATGGGGACACGGGGACGGGACACGCGGTGGCCGCGGGCTCCCGGCGAGGCTGCAGCGGGGCTGAGCAGCCACAAGAGAGAGCCCGAAGGTTGCGGAGGAGCCGGGGCTGGGCGGGAAGAGCGGCCCGAGCCCCGCCGGGAACGGGAACGGGAATGGGAACGGGAATGGGAATGGGAATGGGAATGGGAATGGGAAAGGGAACGGGAAAGGGAAAGGGAAAGGGAAAGGGAACGGGAACAAGAAAGGGAACGGGAACGGGAAAGGGAACGGGAAAGGGAAACGGAATGGGAAAGGGAAAGGGAAAGGGAAAGGGAAAGGAAGGAAAGGGACGGGAAACGGAGGAACGGGAACGGGAACGGGAACGGGAAAGGGAAAGGGAACGGGAACAGGAAAGGGAAAGGGAAAGGGAACGGGAACAAGAAAGGGAACGGGAACGGGAAAGGGAACGGGAAAGGGAAACGGAATGGGAAAGGGAAAGGGAAAGGGAAAGGGAAAGGGAAAGGGAAAGGGAAAGGGAAAGGGAAAGGGAACGGGAATGGGAATGGGAATGGGAATGGGAAAGGGGCGCTCCCCGTGGCTCTGGGGCGCTCCAGGTCCTGGACGGGGCGATTTTGGGCTCTCAGCCCCCAAATCCATGGATCCATATCGAGAGCTCGCCTGCAGAGCTGCCCCAGCCCCGGGTCCAGCAGCAGCAGGACCTGGAGCTGCTGGAGCAAATCCAGAGGAGGCACCAAGATGCTCCCAGGGCTGGAGCTGCTCTGGAGCCGGGCTGGGAGAGCTGGGAATGCTCACCCGGAGAGGAGAGGGATCCAGGGAGAGCTCAGAGCCCCTTGCAGGGCCTGAAGGGGCTCCAGGAGAGCTGGAGAGGGACTGGGGACAAGGGATGGAGGGACAGGACACAGGGAATGGCTTCCCAGTGCCAGAGGGCAGGGATGGATGGGAGATTGGGAAGGAATTGTTCTCTGGGAGAGTGTGAGGGGCTGGGATGGAATTCCCAGAGGAGCTGTGGCTGCCCCTGGATCCCTGGCAGTGCCCAAGGCCAGGCTGGAGCACCCTGGGACAGGGAAAGGTGTCCCTGCCTGGATGATCTTCATAGTCCAGGTTTGAGGTCTGGTTTAACTCTGACATTTCATGCTCAGACTGGACTTGTCTGAAAACAGAAATCCATGGAAAGAGAGCAGGGATTCCCAGCACCGACCTTTGGATGCGTCTCCAACCCCCTCACAAACGTGGCAAGCTGTTCCTCCAGCCCCCTCACAAACCCGAATTTCAAGTTGTTTCTCAAATCCCACAGGATTTTCAACAGAAAACTTTCCTGGGGAGAGGAAAAAAAAATCTTTAATCTAACGGAGGATGGGCTTGATCCCGAAGGAAGGAGGAAGGAGCAGGATCCAAGCCCTTCCTCAGCTCCTCTGGAGATGTGCTTGCTCTTGTGGTGCCTCAGGGATGCTCCAAAGAGGAATTTTGGACGTGCAGAGACCTCTCCTCCCAGCTGGCTGCACCCCAAAACCTGCTCCCTCTTTCTGGGAGCCACCCTGCACCCCAAATCCTGGGATTCTCCTCCCAGGGTGAACCTGGGAATGTGGGATTCCTGCTGCCTCTGCCTTGGAGTCACCCTGCATCCCCAAAACCTGGGATTTTCCCAGCTGGGAATGTGGGATTCCTGCTCCACCTGCATCCCCAAAACCTGGGATTTTCCCAGCTGGGAATGTGAAAATCCTGCTCCACCCTACACCTCCATCCTGGGATTTTTCCACCTGGAAATCTGGAATTCCTGCTCCACCAACACCCCAAAACCTGGGATTTTCCCAGCTGGGAATGTGGGATTCCTGCTTCACCGGCACCCCAAAACCTGGGATTTTCCCAGCTGGGAATGTGGGATTCCTGCTCCACCTGCACCTCCATCCTGGGATTCTCCTCCCAACAGAAATGTGGGATTTCTCATCCCAAGCCCATTCAGGCTGCACCCCAAAATCTGGGCTGGCAAATCTGCTCACTCTGAGATTTTCCCAGCTGGGAATATGGGATTCCTGCTCCACCTACACCCCAAAACCTGGGATTTTCCCAGCTGAGAATGTGGAATTCCTGCTCTGCTTGCGCCCCAAAACCTGGGATTTTTCCGCTGGAAATCTGGAATTCCAGCTCCACCTGCACCCCAAAACCTGGGATTTTCCCGCTGGGAACGTGGGATTCCTCACCCTGAGCCCTTCAGGCTGCACCCCAAAATCCTGGGCTGGCAAATCTGCTTCCTCTTTCTGGAAGCCGCTCTGCACCCCAAATCCTGGCATTTCCCAGCTGGAAATCTGGGATTCCTCACCCCAAACCCCTCCGGGGCCCTGCCGTGGTTTGTCCACCCTGCAGCTCTTTCCCCCCAACGCTCTGGAGCTGCTTTAATCAGCTCAGAGTTTTCATTTCGTGCCTTCCTCTCTCTCCTTTTTTTTCCGAGGGGGCAGTGAAATTTATACAATATTTAAGCAGCAGAGTGGAGTCCTGGAAGATATTATTAATGTAAAAGGGACAGGCTGGAAATGCACTTGAACCTGGTTACAATTAGAGGGTGATTTTTCTAAAGGTCAATGAATTCAGATAATATCCACAGGGGGGAAAAGAAATTTAATACCTTTTTAGTGAATTAATTAATTATAATATTATATCAGCTTGGGGTTCTTTTCCAGAATGATTAAGGGAACGATCTGTCTTCGGAGAGGCCGGGGGAAGGCAGCGGGCGAGGGAGAGAGTGGCAGAGGCAAAGGGGGAGGCTTTAATGCCACAATAATGGAGCCTTTCCCTGCCTTTAAAAAACTCCCCGCAATTCCAGGCCGTGCTGTTGGGGGAAAATGAAATAGGAAAGCTTTATAAATGTGATAACCCGGGAAAAGATGCTGAGGATGGAGAAACTCTGAGCGAGATTGAAGTGAAGACAAGCTTTGAGATCCCAAAGCCCAGCTCCTGAACAGCTGGAAAACAATGGCATGGCCAGGGCAGGTGATCCCCTGGGATTGAACAAACAATGGCATGGCCAGGGCAGGTGATCCCCTGGGATTGAACAAACAATGGCATGGCCAGGGCAGGTGATCCCTGGGATTGAACAAACAATGGCCAGGGCAGGTGATCCCCTGGGATTGAACAAACAATGGCCAGGGCAGGTGATCCCCTGGGATTGAACAAACAATGGCATGGCCAGGGCAGGTGATCCCCTGGGATTGAACAAACAATGGCATGGCCAGGGCAGGTGATCCCCTGGGATTGAACAAACAATGGCATGGCCACTGCAGGTGATCCCCCTTGGATTGAACAAACAATGGCCACTGCAGGTGATCCCCCTTGGATTGAACAATCCCCTCTGCCTGCAGACAGGCCCAAGGCTCAGAGCAGACCCCACCAACCTGGCAGAGGGGCCAAAGAGCAGCTTTTAGGGTTTAAAACAGAACACTGGATGGTGATGCAATAGTTCTCATGGGCTGGGTGCAAATGGTGTAAGGTTTGTCGTTTGTTCTAGATTGGGTAATGAAAATTGGAATATTCAGCACAGAAGATGAGTTATGGGATTGTAAGCTGCAAGATTGCTCTCTTAGATCCTCTCTCTCAGCTCTCTTAGCTCTTCTCTTCTCTCTCTTCTCTCCTCTCCTCTCTCTCCTCTCTGCCCTGCTCCAGGCTGTGTCTGGCAGCCCCCAGCAGCTCTCCCACACCCACGCCCTTTCCCCATGAACCTCACGCTCTCAGACCCGACTCAGAGCTCTCTCGTCTGTCCTGACCATCCCAAACCCACCCGCGAATTCTACACCCCACCAACCTGGCAGAGGGGCCAAAGAGCAGCTTTTAGGGTTTCAAATAGAACACTGGATGGTAACGCAACAGTTCTCATAGGCTGGATGCAAATGTTGTAAGGTTTGTAGTTTGTTCTAGAGGGAACCCTCAGGATTTTTTGAGAAGTCCTTGGTATTTTTTGGGGAACCCTCACTATTTTTCGGGGAGCTCAGATCATCCAGGAGGACACAAAGTCCCCAAAAGCCACCAAACCCCTTGGCTCTGCTCCAGCCCCGCGGCCGCAGCCCTGGGCGGTGCTGGTTCATCTGCAGCCCGAGCTGAGCCTGGAATTTACACTCTCTGCTAATCCAGCCAGCCCCAGAAATTAATTAGGACCTGGTACATTAAAAATTAACATAACCTTTGTGGATCTGTGCTCTTCCAGCACAGGAGTGGGCCAGAGTCCCTCGGCTGCCTGGAGCTGGAGCTGCTTTGCTTCTGGCTCTTTCCCCTCCCCTGCCCTGGTTTTTTTAGAGATGTGGACATTTGGATTCATGGATCACCAGCCTGGGAGCTGGGAAAGTTTAAGGGGTTTGTGATCATTGCCTGGAAGAGTTCGAGGGGAAGGGGGAGATTTGGGGGGGTTTCTCCTTTTCCTTTATTGGGGGGTTTAAAGCAGATCCTGCAAATTGGGGTGGGATGGGATGGGATGGGATCAATGGGATGGGATCTGTGGGATGGGATCAATGGGATGGGATGGGATGGGATGGGATGGGATGGGATGGGATGGGATGGGCTGGGCTGGGATGGGATGGGATGGGATGGGATGGGATGAGATCCATGGCATGGGATGGGATGGGATGGGATGGGATGGGATGGGATGGGATGGGATGGGCTGGGATGGGATGGGATGGGCTGGGCCCCCCCAAAATTCGCCAGGGATGCTCTCAGGGCTTGGCTGGAGGAGGGATGGGCTGGGAAAGGCTTTTGGAGAAGTTGCTGTGCCGTTCCAGGTGATGCTTTTACACCAAAATAAAAAAAAGCTTTCTTGGGTTTTTAGGGGTTTTTTCTATTTTATTTTTTGGGTTTTTTGGGGGGGTTTTTGGGGGGGTTTTTTTGGTTTTTTGTTTGTTGTTTTTCTTGGTGGGAATTCCAGCACATTCCCACCCTTCTGGCTGCAGAGATCCCACTTTAATGAGGGGGATAGACCCAAATCTGGATGGTCTGGGGGCTCTGGGGCTCCCAGTGCTGCCCCCAGCGAGGACTGGGAACATCCAGGATGGTGTGATGGGATTTGGATCACTGGGAATGGTTTGGGGGCTCTGGGGCTCCCAGTGCTGTTCCCACCAAGGACTGGGAACACCCAGGGCGGTGTGATGGGATTGGGATCACCGGGAATCGTTTGTGAGCTCTGGGGCTCCCAGTGCTGCCCCCAGCGAGGACTGGGAATATTCAAGATGGTGTGATGGGACTGGGATCACCGGGAATGGTTTGTGAGCTCTGGTGCTCCCAGTGCTGTTCCCACCAAGGACTGGGAACATCCAGGGTGGTGTGATGGGATTTGGATCACCGGGAATGGTTTGTGCCTCCCAAACCAAAACGTGTCAGGAGGAGCCTCTTCCTGCTCTGTGCTGCTGCAGCACCACCTCAGCCCTGGGCTTCTGATCCACTTCCCTGACCTCCCAAAATTCCAGCACATTCCCACCCTTCTGGCTGCAGAAATCCCACTTTAATGAGGGGGATATACCCAAATCTGGATGGTTTGTGAGCTCCAGGGCTCCCAGTGCTGTTCCCACCAAGGACTGGGAATATTCAGGATGTGTGATGGGATTTGGATCTCCGGAAATGGTTTGTGAGCTCTGGGGCTCCCAGTGCTGCTCCCACTGAGGACTGGGAACACCCAGGGCGGTGTGATGGGATTGGGATCACCAAGGATGGTTTGGGGGCTCTGGGGCTCCCAGTGCTGCCCCCAGCGAGGACTGGGAACATCCAGGATGTGTGATGGGATTGGGATCACCGGGAATGGTTTGTGAGCTCTGGTGCTCCCAGTGCTGTTCCCACCAAGGACTGGGAATATCCAGGGTGGTGTGATGGGATTGGGATCACCGGGAATGGTTTGTGCCTCCCAAACCAAAACGTGTCAGGGGCACGAGGAGCCTCTTCCTGCTCTGTGCTGCTGCAGCACCACCTCAGCCCTGGGCTTCTGCTCCACTTCCCTGACCTCCCAAAATTCCAGCCCTGGCTGGTGCTGCTGGGCCACGGAACCATCGGAATTCTTGGGTTTGAAGGGACCTCATCCCATCCCAGCCCTGCCGTGGATGGAGACACCTCCCACCATCCCAGGCGGCTCCGAGCCCCGTCCAGCCTGGCCTGGGACACTCCCAGGGTGGAGCAGCCTCCTGAGGGAGGGGATTTAGAAAGGCCAGGTTGTGGTGGCTCAAAATTCGGCAGCGGGCCTGTTCTTCCACTCATCCTGGGAAATGTTCATCCCCCGGCATCTATCCCTCCTCCTCCATCCCTCCTCCTCCTCCTCCATCCCTCCTCCTCCTCCTCGCTGCTTCCAAGAGGGTGGAGAGCTTCCCAGGATTCTGGGCCCGTCTCTTCTTCCCTCTTTCCCCACCTCTCCTCAAAATGTGGCACTGCCCCTGTTCTGCTCCTCCCAGGAAATTTTCATCCCTCAGCATTCATCCTTCCTCCTCCTCCATCCCTCCTCCTCCTCCACTGCTTCCAGGGGGACACAGAACTTCCCAAACCTTTGGACACATCCTTCCCTCCTTCCCCATCTCTCCTCCAAACTCGGCACTGCCCCTGTTCTCCTGCTCCTCAGGGAAATCTTCACCCCTCATCATTCATCCCTCCTCCTCCTCCATCCCTCCTCCTCCTCGCTGCTTCCAAAGGCACAGAAAACTTCCCAAGCCTTTGGACCCATCTCATCCCTCCTTCCCCATCTCTCCTCCAAACCCCACCATCTTTTATCAAGCCAACCCTTCCATTCCTCCTTCCTCCCCCTCCAACCCCATCAACCTCCCTCCCTCCCTCCCTCCCTCCTCCCTCCTCCCCGAGCCAGCCAGCAGCTGCCGGCGGAGAAGCGCCAGCTCCGCTCCCATTGTGCTATCTTTGGGCCCTAAATTAAAATTTATGACATCTTGAAATGAGCAGTGAGGGTAATTTTGCTTCTGAGCGAAGATGCTAATGAGTCCCCTTAATGGCGTGAATAAGGAGTTGACGGGTCGTGTGTCACTTTGCGCAGCCCGTGCTGGTGGTGTAATGGCCACAGTAAGTGTCTGTAATTATACCCTGTCTCGCTGTATTTTGGCAGCCGTTGTGGGAGAGCAGCGGCTCAGCCGCGGCCGAGGCAGGGGGGAGGGAGGAAGGGAAAAAATTCCAGCCCTTTCTGGGTGTTCTTGGACTCCTCGTCCTCCTCTCTGTGCGAGTCTGGCTTGGCAAGGCTCGGCTCCAGGTGAGATGTTTGGGATGAGCTGTTCTATCCAAGGCAGGGGGAAAAAATCCTGGTCCCTCGTGGGTGTTCTTGGACTCCTCATCCCCTGGTCTGTGTCACTCTGGAGCTGTGGCTTTGCCAGGTTTGGCTCCAGGTGAGATGTGTGTGACTGTTTGGGATGAGCTGCTCCATCCAAGGCATCCTCTGGCTCCATCCAGTGATGAGGGAGAAAGGGAAAATGGGGGGGAAAATTCCAGCCCTTTCTGGGTGTTCTTGGACTCCTCGTCCTCCTCTCTGTGCGAGTCTGGCTTGGCAAGGCTTGGCTCCAGGTGAGATGTTTGGGATGAGCTGCTCCGTCCAAGGAAGGGGGAAAAAATTCCTGGTCCCTCGTGGGTGTTGTCCCCAGACTCCTCATCCTCCTGTCTGTGTCACTCACTCCAGGTGAGATGTCGGTGATTAGGATGAGCTGCTCCATCCAAGGAAGGGAGGAGCGAGAAGGGAAAAAGGGGATGAAACACCCCAGCCCCTCCGGGGTGTCCTTGGTGCTCTCTGGACTCCTGTCCCCCTGTCTGTGTCACTCTGGAGCGGTGGCTTTGCCAGGTTCAGCTCTAGGAGGAAGGTTAACGATTGAGGATGAGTTAATCCATCCAAGGTGGGGGGGAGGGAGAAGGGAAAGGAGGGATAAAAAATTCCAGCCCCTCTTGGGCGTCCTCTGTCCCTCTGTCTGTGTGACTCTGGCTTGGTGGCTCAGCAAGGTTTGGCTCCAGCTTGGATGTCTGTGACTGTTTGGGATGAGCTGCTCCATCCAAGGCATCCTCTGGCTCCATCCAGTGATGAGGGAGAAAGGGAAAATGGGGGGAAAAATCCCGGCCCTTTCTGGGTGTTCTTGGACTCCTCGTCCTCCTGTCTGTGCAAGTCTGACTTGGCCAGATTTGGCTCCAGGTGAGATGTTTGGGATGAGCTGCTCCGTCCAAGGCAGGGGGAAAAAAGTCCTGGTCCCTCGTGGGTGTTGTCCCCAGACTCCTCATCCTCCTGTCTGTGTCACTCTGGAGCTGTGGCTTTGCCAGGTTTGGAGACTCAGATTTGGAAGCACCAGGAATGATTTTAAGGGGAAAAACACCTGGATATACTAAATGTTCCCACTGTGGGTGTCACACGTCAGCTTTGGGAAGTGAGGAGGTTCCCTGGGTGATCCCGAGGAGCTCGGGCAGGGCCAGGCAGGGACCAGGGGAGGCTTTTCCTGCTCTGCTGTGGATGTTGAGTTTGTTGTCATTCCCATCCTCCCTTCACGCCTCCTCCTCCCTCTGCCTTTGGTTCCTGAGGATTTTTGGGAACTTTTGTTGCTTGGAGGGGCACAAACCCCACGGAGCCACCCCCAAGGTGTCCCTTTGGGGACGCTCAGAGTCATCCAGCTGCTCCACTCTTTCCCAGACTGGAAAGACCCAGATTTGCTGCTGTCACCTTTGGAAGCAGCAGGAACAATTTTAAGGACAAAACCACCTGGATGTACAAGATAATCTCGCTGTGGGTGTCACACCTCAGCTTTGGGAAGCTCAGAACCTCCCTGGGGATGGGTTTGGATCATCCAGAGCTGCCGAGAGGTGGAGAAATCCCCGCCAGCCCCAGCGCCGGGGCCCTGCAGGTGCAGCTGGCACAGGTGGGGGACGCTCCACGCCCACCTGGCGCATCCCTGGGGACACCAACGTCCCCAGCCCGGCTCCGCCGTGTCCCCAGCTGCCTGCTGGGGACAATCCAGGTGTGTGACAGGACACAGGTGGCGGGGTTTAAAGGACAACATCAATAAAGCCGGGATTGCTGTTCCCAGGCTCGGGATCGCGGTCATCGGAACATCGAAGTGCGGGCGTACAAACGGCGCTTTCAAGTATTTTTGACAAGGGTACTAATTAAATCTTAATTGACACCGCACTAATTAGCTTCTTAATTACATGGAACCACATAATTAGCGGCGCACTCTGTGCTAATTGTTAATTAGGAAAACCAGGCTTCCCCCTATGCCCCCCCCCCCCACCTCAATCCCTCCACTCGTGTTGTCGCTTTTAACTGAAGAGGCTCTGGTGGGAGGAGGAGGAGGAGGAGGAGGAAGATGAGGGGGGGTTCTGGGGGGCTCCAGGTGGGGTTTGGGGCAGGGATGGGGGGCAGGAACACCTGTGGGGGGAGCGGGAGCAGTCCCTGGGGTTGGCGGTGATGATCCAAGATCCCCCTTTGGAGTCGTTCCCATTCCAGCTCCTCCGGGATGAGCCCAAAATCCCCCCAGGTTTTTATTTGGCCACTTCTTTGAGGGGTGAGGGTCAGTCCCGCCCCAAACTGGGCGCACTGGGGTCACTGGGTGCTCTCACCTGCCTGGGCACCCGGGGTGGGTCAGACTCCTCCAAGGGCCCTGCAGGATTCCAGGGTTGTGGATCCAGCGTTGGCCTGTGCCAGCATCGGCCTGGAGCCTGTTCAACCTCCAAACCTGGATTTTGGGTCAGGAATCACCCAGATCCAGCTGTGGCACCGAGTTCAACCTCCAAACCTGGATTTTGGGTCAGGAATCACCCAGATCCAGCTGTGGCACCGAGTTCAACCTCAAAACCTGGATTTTGGGAGAGGAATCACCCAGATCCAGCTGTGGCGCCAAGTTTAACATACAAAACCTGGGTTGTGGGACAGAAATTATCCAGGCCCAGCTGTGGCACCGAGTTCAACCTCCAAACCTGGATTTTGGGTCAGGAATCACCCAGATCCAGCTGTGCCACTGCCATGAGGGACCAGAGAAGCTCCAGCATCCCAGACCCTGCTCCCCAAAACCCACAGGGAGTGGCAGCCGTGGGGGGATGCTCTGTTTGTCCCCCTTCTCCACAAATCCCATCCCCAAAATCTGCTCCAGCATCCCCAAAATCTGCTCCAGCATCCCCCTCCCCACCCCAGCCAGCCCACGATGCCCATCCTGGCAGGGGAACAGCATCAAAACCTGGAGTTTTCCAGGTCTCTCCCTCTCTCTTTCTTCTTTAAGCACTTTTTATCATTTTTAAATGGTGCAGTTTTCCAGGAAATTATAAAATAAAAGTGGCCCAACACCTGCTGCAGAGCCTGGAGCGTTGGGATGTGCAGCTGGGATTGCAGCCCCGCGTTTATGGGGGAAGAGGTGGAGGGGGAAAGAAAATATCTGTATTTTCAGCAGGGGGGAGAAGAGAAGGGAAAGAAAAGGGGGGAGGAAAATAAAAAAAGAAGAAGAAGAAGAGGTGAGAAAATTGTGCTCATTTGACAAATCTTTCTAATTAGGGGCCAATTATGCCCTCAGATTCCTAATTGGGATTCCGGCAGGTTTTCAGGCTTGTAGGGTAATTACAGGCTCGTAATTCTATTAAGATGGAAATTTGGGAGAAATACCTTATCATAACATTTAGATTTTGCCATCTGTGTTGATGGGGCTGCAGCTCGGGGGGGAAGGGGGTGCTGCACTCCCAGGCTGAGCCTGATCCTGATCCTGATGCTGATCCTTGTTCTGATCCTGATCCTGGTCCTGATCCTGATTCTCATCCTTATCCTGGTCCTGATTCTGGCCCTTGTCTTGATCCTAATCCTGGTTCTTGTCCTGATCCTTGTCCTGATCCTGATCATCATCTTGGTTCTGATCCTGATCCTGGTTCTCATCCTGGTCCTGATCCCAATCCTGATCCTTGTTCTGATCCTGATCCTGGTCCTGATCTTGGTCCTGATCCTGATTCTCATCCTTATCCTGGTCCTGATTCTGGTCCTTGTCTTGATCCTAATCCTGGTTCTTGTCCTGATCCTTGTCCTGATCCTGATCATCATCTTGGTTCTTATCCTGATCCTGATCCTGATCCTGGTCCTGATCCTGATTCTCATCCTTATCCTGGTCCTGATTCTGGTCCTTGTCCTTATCCTGATCCTAATCCTGATCCTGATCCTTGTCCTGATGCTGATATTCATCCTGATCCTGATCCTGATCGTCATCTTGATTCCGATCCTGATCCTTGTCCTGACCCTCTTCCTAATCCTGGTCCTGAACATGATCCTGATTCTGATCCTGATCCTGGTCCTTGTTCTTGTCCTCATCCTCATCCTCATCCTCATCCTCATCCTCATCCTCATCCTCATCCTCATCCACATCCTCTCCTGATCCTCATCCTGAGCCTGATCCTCATCCTTGTCCAGATCCCGATCCCGATCCCAATCCCAATCCCGATCCCAATCCTGAACCCGATCCCGATCACGATCCCAATCCTGATCCCGATCCCGATCCCAATCCTGATCCCGATCCCAATCCTGATCCCGATCCCGATCCCAATCCTGATCCCGATCCCAATCCTGATCCCGATCCCGATCCCGATCCCGATTCCAATCCTGATCCCGATCCCGATCCCAATCCTGATCCCGATCCCGATCCCGATCCTCAGCCGCTGCTCTCGTCATCCCCACGGGCAGGAGGGGAAGTGGGGCTGGGGGATCTGAGCCCGCTCCCAGCTTTGCTGTGTCCTCATGTGCTGGGAGCGAGGATTTGGGTGGAGATTCCCGGGATTCTGCAGGGTTGGACACCCCCAGATCCATCCCTGCCCCATCCATCCCATCAATCCCAATCCCTGGATGGGGATCCCAAGACCTGGATGGGGAAAACTGCTGGGAAACCCCTTGGATTTTTGGGATCAGACGTGGTGGATGGGACTTGTCACTGCCAGGGCCCCAAAACTCCTTGTGGGGACACAGGAAATCCCGTGAGGAGCATCCAGAGGTGCCAGATGTTCAACCACGGGATTATTTTATTGGGATTAGTGTGGAAATGGCAGCACTGGGGTTAAAGGAGTGACCCTGGGGCGCTTTTGGGGTCACAAACTTCAGCTCTTGAGGTGTCACAGATTTTGGTTTTGGGGTGGATCGGGAGCCAGAGAATTCCAGAGGCTCCAGAGCATCGCTTGGAGGGGAGGGAGGAGACCTGGATGGGGAAAACTGCTGGGAAACCCCTTGGATTTTTGGGATCAGACACGGTGGATGGGATTTGTCAGTGCCACAACCCCAAAACCCCTGGTGAGGACACAGGAAATTCCAGGATGTGCATCCAGAGGTGTCAGATGTTCAACCCTTGGGTTATTTTATTGGGATGAGTGTGGAAATGGCAGCACTGGGGTTCAAGGAGTGACCCTGGGGCGCTTTTGGGGTCACAAACTTCAGCTTTGGGGTGGATCAGGAGCATCCCGGAGGCTCCAGAGCATCATTTGGAGAGGAGGGATGAAACCTGGATGGGGAAAAACACAGGAAAACCCTTCTGGATTTCTCCTCCTGGACAATTCCCCCAACTCTCACAGGTGCCAGGAGGAATTTCCCAACTTTTCCAGCATCCCAAACACCCCCGAGCTGCCGAGCAAGGACATTTTTCCCCTCTCAGATCCCATCTTTGGGGTCATCCAGGAGCAGCCCCCATCCTGTAATCGCTTTCCTATTAATCCCCCTTTTATTATTATTATATTAATCCCTCTTTTATTATTATTATTATTATTATTATTAATAATAATAATAATAAACACCTCTCTCCCCCCCGAATCATCTCGGCGCCGAGCCGAGGTCCCCGGTAATGGCCCCATAAATTTCAGCCATAAAAAGTAATGGAGGGAGACAAATGAGATAATTAGGAATAAATCTTGGCCGAGGTCTCTATTCATCAACATCCCCCCAGAACCGGCCAATATTCCAAATCATTAGCAAAGCCCGTAATTAACGAAGAGAACGTTAATAAAGCTCGGGATTATCAGGTAGCAGCTGACGAGTCAGCCCTGCTGATGGTATGGCCTTTGTTAAGGGTTTTATTTCTTTTTTATTTTCAGGCTAAAAAGCCCCGTGTAAATTTTGGTTTTTCCCCTCATTTCTGCTCGATTTTAATTCGGATTTTGTGTCTGTAGAGGGCAAAGGAGGGGGGAAAAGGATGGGGTTTTTTTTCTTTTATACTCAGGGATTTTGGTAAAAGACAAACCTGATAAATATTTTATTTTATTTTATTTTATTTTATTTTTAATATTTTTTAATTTTTAATTTTTAATTTTTAATTTTTAATTTTTAATTTTTAATTTTAATTTTAATTCTTAATTTTAATTTTATTTTATTTCTTTATTCATTTCCCCATTTTTATATCTTTACATTCTATCTTTAATTCCATATTTATTCATCTCTTTAACTTTATATCTTTAAATTTTATCTTCATTATTTCCTTTCATTTTATTCCTTTATCTTTATTCATTTTATTCCATTCATTTTATTTGATTCCATTTCATTTCTTTATATTCATTTTATTTTATATTTTATTTTATTTTTGAAACCTTATTTATTTTTATTTTATTTTATTTCCATTTTTATCTTTACTTTATACTTCCTTAGTTTTAGCTTTAGCTTTAGTTTATTTATATTTATCTTTATTTTAGTTTCATTTTTAAATTTTATTTTTATATTTTATTTTATCTTTATTTTATTTTTATTTTATTTATTTTATTTTAGTTTAGTTTAGTTTATTTTTAATTTTATTTTGTATCTCTTTTTATATTTTATTTTATTTATATTTTATTTTAGTTTAGTTTAGTTTATATTTTATTTTATTTATATTTTAGTTAATTTAGTTTTTATTTTATTTTATATTTATTTTTATATTTTCTTTTATTTTAAAATTTATTTTATTTCATTTCATTTCATTTCATTTCATTTCATTTATTTTATTTTCTCACTACTTTTACTCAATTCCCCCGCCCTCCACTGCGGGGAGTCCTCGAGGCTGGCACCGATTAAGACCCCAATTTTATTTATTCTTCCCTTAAAAACCTCCGATTTCTGGAATATTTGAGGCGCCAGCTCAGCTCAGCTCAGCTGCCACCCCCAGCCCCTCGTTTGGGCTAAAACCAGAAAGAATCAGCAAAAAACTCAGCACAGGGATTATTTTCCTGCCACAAATTAGGAATTTTGGGGAGTTTTGGGGGTTTTTGAGGAGTTTTTCTGTCCCCTGCCCACCACAAACTCAGCCCCTCACATCCTCCACCCTCCCCAGCTGGCACTGAGTGTCCAAAACATTAAATTTTAACTTCTTCAATCAAAAATGAAACACTTAAAAATAACTTTTCAATGGTTTTCGAGCTGCAAGGCTGCTCAGCCCACTGTAAATCCCAGGGAAGCGCAGTTTGGGCTCTCGCTGCCCCATTTCAGCCTCTTTAAACTCTCCTAAAATCATTTATTTGGGGTCTTTTTGGGCTAAAAATTTGATTTTTTTTCGATGGTTTTTTGCTTGATTTTCTCTCGATTTTTTTCCTTGATTTTTCTTTTATTTTCCCTTGTTTTTTCCTTGATTTTTCCTTGTTTTTCCCTTGATTTTTCCTTGACTTTCCCCTGATTTTCCCCTGATTTTCCCCTGATTTTCCCCTGATTTTTCCTCGATTTTTCCTCGATTTTTCCTTGATTTTTCCTTGTCTTTTCCCTTGATCTTCCCCTGATTTTCCCTTTATTTTCCCTTGATTTTTCCTGGATTTTTCCTGGATTTTCCCTTGATTTTCCCTTGATTTTCCCCCTGATTTTTCCTTGATTTTTCTTGATTTTCCCCTCGATTTTTCCTCAATTTTCCCTTGATTTTTCCCTTTATTTTCCCTTCATTTTCCCTTGATTTCCCCATTGACTTTTTTTCCTTCACTTCTTTTCCTTGGTTTTTTCCCCCTTCAATTTTTTCCTGGATTTCTTTTCTTTTATTTTTTTCCCTCGATTTTTTTTCCCTCGATTTTTCCGAGAACCCTTCGGACAACCGCTCCCAGTTCGAGCGCACTGGTCGGACTGGTCGGACTGGTGATGGCTTCACTAGAGGGCAGCATCCTGCCTGGAATAAACCGGGAATTCCGGGAATTTGGGATCGGCCAGGTGGGGACACCCCGAGGACTTCGCACCTCGAAGGGTGACGGGGTTGGGGACACCGGGAATGGGATCCATGGATTTATGGACAACCCCTGGTTTGGGATTTGGGAGAAATTTTGGGAATGCTTCCTCCAGGAGCCTCTTGTTCCCAAAATCCGGCAGGGTTTTGGGAGCGGCTCCTCTTCCTGATTTGAAGGTTTGAGAAGCTCCAAGAGCCAACGAGCCCTTCCCTGCTCCTTTCCAACCTTTCCCGGGTCCTTTCCCCAATTTTTGGGGACAAACCCCACAGTCAGGGAATGGGCTTGGATGGGTTCATCCCAAAGTGACAACAAATGGGCCAAAAAACCCTTCCCTGCTCCTTTCCAGCCCTCCCTGGGTGTTTTTCCCAGTTTTTTGGGGACAAACCCCACAATCAGGAAATGGGAAGAATGGGTTCACCCCAAAGCAGCAGAAAACAGGGGCCAACAAACCCTTCCCTGCCCCTTTCCAACCTTCTCTGGGTGTTTTTCCCAGTTTTTTGGGATAAACCCCACAATCAGGGAATGTCCTGCAGGAGTTCATCCTAAAGTGACGGCAAACAGGAGCCAACAAACCCTTCCCTGCTCCTTCCCTGCCCTCTCTGGGTGTTTTTCCCAAGTTTTAGGGACAAACCCCATAGTCAGGGAATGTCCTGCAGGAGTTCACCCTGAAGTGACAACAAACAGGGGCCAGAAAATCCTCCCTGCCCCTTTCCTGCCCTCTCCGGGTGTTTTTCCCAAGTTTTTGGGGACAAATCCCACAACCAGGAATTGGCTTGGATGGGTTCATCCCAAAGTGACAACAAATGGGCCAAAAAACCCTTCCCTGCTCCTTTCCACCCCTCCCGGGGTGTTTTTCCCAGTTTTTTTGGGACAAACCCCACAATCAGGAAATGGGAAGAATGGAAGCAGCAGAAAACAGGAGCCAACAAACCCTTCCCTGCCCCTTTCCTGCCCTCTCTGGGTGTTTTTCCCAAGTTTTTGGGGACAAATCCCACAACCAGGAATTGGCTTGGATGGGTTCACCCTAAACTGACCACAAACCCTTCCCTGCCCCCTCTCCTGAGTGTTTTCCCAGTTTTTGGGGACAAACCCCACAAGCAGGGAATGGGGTGAATGGGTTCGCTCCAAAGCGACAGCAAACACGGCCAGAAAATCCTTCCCTGCTCCTTTCCTGTCCTCCTTGGGTGTTTTACCCAATTTTTGGGAACAAATCCCACAGTCAGGGCATGGCCTGAATGGGTTCACCCCCAAAGTGACAACAATCCCTTCCCTGTCCCTTTCCTGCCCTCTCTGGGTGTTTTTCCCAGTTTTTGGGGACAAACCCCACAACCAGGAATTGGCTTGGATGGGTTCATCCCAAAGTGACAACAAACGGGCCGAAAAACCCTTCCCTGCTCCTTTCCTATCCTCCTTGGGTATTTTACCCAATTTTTGGGGACAAATCCCACAGTCAGGGAATTGGCTTGGCTTGGTTCATCCCAAAGTGACAACAAATGGGCCAAAAAACCCTTCCCTGCTCCTTTCCAGCCCTCCCTGGGTGTTTTTCCTAGTTTTTTGGGGACAAACCCCGCAATCAGGGCATGGCCTGAATGGGTTCACCCCCAAAGTGACAACAATCCCTTCCCTGCCCCTTTCCTGCCCTCTCTGGGTGTTTTTCCCAGTTTTTGGGGACAAACCCCACAAGCAGGGAATGGGCTTGGATGGGTTCATCCCAAAGTGACAACAAATGGGCCAAAAAACCCTTCCCTGCTCCTTTCCTGTCCTCCTTGGGTGTTTTACCCAATTTTTGGGAACAAATCCCACAATCAGGGCATGGATTCGCCCCAAAGTGACAACAACCCCTTCCCTGCCCCTTTCCTGCCCTCCCCGGGTGTTTGTCCCCTCCCTGGCCATGCCACCCCCGTGCAGCAGGCTCAGAGCTGCCCCATGGTCCCGAGCCACCCCTCAGAGCCACCGTGTCCCCACACCTCATCCCAAACCCAGACCAGGGCTGGTGCCAGCACAAACTCTGGATTTTTCATTCAGGGGATGCTCACGCTTCTGGCAGGGTCGGGATGAAAGGAATCAGCTCCAGCCAGAGGCTGTGGGACACCGGGGAGTGGGAAAAAGTGACGCTGCCGCGCCTCTGGCCCCGAGCTGGGTTTTTTGGGGAAGGGTGAAAGCGAGGAGAGGAGCCGGTGGACCCGAAACGTTAATTCCTTCCAGCTGCTGTCAGCCTGGCAGCTTCTCAAAGGAAGTTTAATAGACTGCAGTCGTCTCCCCTCGGCCCCCATCCCGCCAGAACCTGGGATTACATGAGCGGCTCTGCCTTCCAAAAACCCAGCTTTATTTTATTTTATTTTATTTTTTTTTTTTTAAATTTTTTTTCCCCCTCCTTTTTGGCTCTCCGAGTGTTTTCTTTTCCGTGCGAGTGTGCGCGCACGTGTGCGAGGCCTCGCTCCCCAATTCCAGCCGCCCCTCGGATTGCAGGGAATTCCAGGGGAATTTTGGGGTGGCACAGGGCGGGAGTGGGGCTTGTGCTGGCATGAGGAGGAGGAGAAGGAGGATGAGGAGGAAGAAAAGGCTCCCTGGGCCCCCTTGCTGGAGCGCTCCCCAGCCCGCCGTGTGAACCGGGAGGAAACGGGATGGAGAAAGCATTTGGAGTGGAAAATAAAAACCCTTCTCCCGCTTTATTGATCGTGAGTGAGGACAGAAATAGCCCGGGCTGCTGGCAGGAGCAGCCAAATGTGGGGCTCATCCCAAACTGCTCCATCCGTGGAAAAATGGGGTGTCCGGAGAGCTGAGAGTGGGGTGAGCCCTGTCCCGATCACGGGTTCCTCACCTGCCTGCAGAATTCCCGAGCCTCCCGTTGTCCCTGCTGCTCTGCGCCCACGACAGGCTCAGCCCCTGAAGTCCATCAGCAATTAAGCAATGAACTCTCATCATTAAGACCTCCAATTATCGATCACCAGCAGGGATTTGTAGGAGAAGGAAACCCCCGTGCTCAGCTGGGATCGGGCACTGCCCACCCCGGGGACCCTGCACCGAAACCCCAGCGATGATGCGTGAGGTGACCGGAGTTTTAATGGATTTTAGCTGATTTCATGGAATTATTTCACTTAAAACATCAAACTCAGGGCCAGCCAGGCTGGGGAGCCCAGGGTGCCCAGGAAAGGCCAGCAGGGTCAGCATCGGTGTGGGCACGGTGCTCCAGCTCTGAGAAAACCATAAAAACCAAGTGGTGGCAGGAGAGTAATTAGTTAAAACCGAGCTCATCTATTGTTAATTAATTCCCAGGCAGGAGGGTTTAACTCCTGCCTTGCCCAGCGTTTTGCAGCCTGGATGGGCAGTGCCCACTTCCATCCAGAGGCAGAGTTTAACTCAGATTTTTGAGCGCTTCCAGGGACTCGAGTTTGCCATTCCCTGCTCTGATCCATCATTCCCACATCCCAGAACCACCCCTGGGGTATTCAGGAGCAGCCAGCGCTGCTCAGGGCACTGAATGTGCCTCAAGTTTGGGGTCAGGGAATAAATGTATCTGTCCTTGCCTCTTCCACCATCCAGCCCCGAGCAGCTGAAGGTGGGAATCACTCTCTGAGGAAGGGTTTGCACAGGGCAGAGATTTGGGCAACCCAGTGCTGATAATTGCTCTATTTTTGCATTTTTCATTTGCGTTTTCCAAGGCTAAAACCCATCCACAGGCGTGAACATCCCATCCACCGAGGAGCACGCGCGAGGATCCCATCCCTGCTCTGCGTGGGGAGAATTAAAAGGGCTGGAGGACTGAGGAGGAGCGGGAGGGGGGGTTCGGGGCGGGTGTGACCCCCACCCCACCCCGCACTCAGCCCCGCAGGGCCCGGCCAGCCCGCAGGGCCCTCCCGCTCCGGCGGAATCTGTTCCCCATTAAGCTCCGGCTGGTGGAGCAGCGCTGCCAGCTCCCAGCTCCCTAATTAGCAGCAGCAGCAGCAGCAGCGAGGCCAGGCTGGGGAGAGCCAGCGCCTCGTCCGCTCCTCCGTGCCAAGGATGCGGAGGGTTTGGAGCGGAGCTGTGGAAAAGCTCCGAGCGACCCCGCGAGGGCCGGGTGGGGCCCCAATCCCTGGATGGGCAGGGATGTGCACCCACGCTGCTTGAGGAAGGGGTAAAACCCCGAGCCGGCACCCCCAGCCCTCCCCGCGGGGTGTGGGGTGGAGGAAGGCTGCCCGCACCATCCTCGGCCCCTCCGTGCACTTGCAGCGAGCCGGGCTCTTGCTCAGCACTAAAAATAGGATTCCCGGCTGAGCGGCAGCGCCGGAGGGCAGCGAGCCCAGATCCCGGAGCAGCCCCTGTCGCCGTGACCAACTGACCCATTTGGCCTCGGCTTTTAGAGCGATTTTCCCTCCTCGTTCAGCTCCAGCCCAGGCAGCAGCAGAGCCGGGCCGGCTGAGCCTTCCCCGGGCAGCCAGACCCTGCCGTGGGTGAGTCCCTGACCCTCCTGGCACGGCCTGGCACGGCTGCGGGTCCCACACGGGGCTGGGTGGCAGCAGGAGTGGCCAAAGCCACCCGAACTCCAAGGGCTGTGACCTCACCAGCCACAGCCCGTCCGCTAGGAATTGTCATTATTTATTTTCTCCTTTGGGGAATTCGTGCCCTGGGGCTGGTGGAGCAGCCCCGAGCAGGTGACATGGCAGGGATGGTGACACCAGGGTTTGTCCCAGGGGGGCTGGGGCACTCCAGGAGCTCAGCAAAGCCAAGGACAGAGACTCCTCCTGCATTTCCTCCCCAGCACAAGGAGCAAAGAGCAGCGCGCTGGGGCTGTCACTGGCCTGTCCCATGTCCCCAAAGCCAGCTGGGAGGGAGCAGGACGGGCTGCAGGGACAGGGGACACGGAGCTTCTGCTCCTGCAGAGCACGTGCTGGGGCAGAAATGAAGAAAGACCTTTATTTACAGGAAAAAGGAACAAAAAAATTATATAAAATACCGTGACACTCCCCTCCCCGTCTCCCCAGCCCGTCACCCGGCCACCACCCCCTGTCCCCGGGATGGTGGCACGGGGCCAGCCACTGCTGGGGGTCATTTGGCACCAACCGAGCCACCCTGCCCCACCACGGGGACACACGGGGGACACGCGGGGGTCGGTGACAGCTCGGCACAGGGCTGGTGACAGCTCGGCACAGCCCCGGCTGCAGGAAAGGCTCCTTCCCGGGAGGGGACAGGCTGCGTGTATTGCACTTGGCTGCAGGGCTGAGCACCGAGGGGACAGGGGACCTGGCAGGACGTGTCCCCAGCACGGGGCTCCAGCATCTCCCGGTGCCCGGGGGTCACCCAGGTGTCCTTGGGGTGTCCCCAGAGGGGGGACGCTCTGTGTCAGCCCCTGTAACCTCCCCGGAGCGCTGCCCTGGGGCGGTGGCAGTGGGACGGGTTGTCCCCAAGGCCGGGACCCGGGGTGACCCTGCGGAATGGGCTGTCCCCAACTTCCGGCCCCGGGGTGGCTCTGCGGGACAGGCTGTCCCCAATGCCGGGCTCCAGGGTGGCCCTGTGGGACGGGCTGTCCCCAATGCCGGGGTGACCCTGTGGGACGGGCTGTCCCCAATGCCGGGGTGACACTGCGGGACGGGCTGTCCCCAACTCCCGGCCCCGGGGCGGCTCTTCAGGACGGGCTGTCCCCAATGCCGGGGTGACACTGCGGGACGGGCTGTCCCAAACACCAGGACCCGGGGTGGCTCTGGGGAACGGGCTGTCCCCAAGGCCGGGCTCCAGGGTGGCTCTGCGGGACGGGCTCTCCTGCTCTCGGCTCAGGTGGCAGGAGGCTCCCGCTGTCCCCCGGTGCGGGCAGAGGTAGAGCGGGGACTGGACACTGCCAGAGCCCCCGCGGCCCTCGGGATCCACCCTTCCCGAGGCAGGATCCGCTCCAAGGACGAAGATTCCAGCGGGGGATCCGCTCCCCTCCTCCGCGAGGCGTTTCCCGAGGGATCCCCGGAGCCTCGCCCGCTGCGGGAGAGCCGGGGGCGGTCCCGGCGCGGCTCCCCCGGCCCCGCGGGGCTCTCAGGAGGAGAAGCAGAGCCCGCAGCACTCCATGCAGATCTCCAGGCAGTCGGCGGACTCGCAGCACGCGTCGATGATGCCGCAGTCCATGTCGCAGGGCAGGTCGCAGTCCGCGCACTCGCCCGAGTTGCAGCAGCAGCAGCAGATGCAGGAGTCCTCGGAGGTGCAGGAGCCGCAGGTGGCGCAGTCCAGCACGATGTTGCAGAGGGTCAGGAACTCGCAGAAGAGGCACGAGAGGATGCAGTGGACGCAGCAGTCTGGGGGGGAGCGCGGGGTGAGGCAGAGCCCGGCACGGGCGGAGCTGGGGGAGCATCCCAAGGGTGGGAATCCTCCCTCAGGAATTCATGGAAGGGACGGGAAAAGGGGTGGGGGAGGCAGGAACTGCCCCAGGGGTCTCCCTCAACACCCAGACCCCAAGAGAGGCCGATTTTGGAGGACAGGCCCTGCTCAGCACCCGCCCTGCAGAGCTGCCAGGAGGGTCCAGGAGTCCTGATGGGCCCGGAGGATGCCAAGAGATCCCAAGGGATGAGGGGCCCGAGGGCTCAAAGATCCCAAGGGATGAGGGACCCAAGGGGTCAGAGATCCCAAGGGATGAGGAGCCCAAGGGCTCAGAGATCCCAAGGGATGAGGGACCCAAGGGGTCAGAGGATGTTCCCAAGAGATCCCAAGGGATGATGGGCCTGAGGGCTCAGAAATCCCAAGGGATGAGGGGCCTGAGGGGTTGGAGGATCCCAAGAGATCCCAAGGGATGAGAGACCCAAGGGGTCAGAGATCCCAAAGGATAAGGGGCCTGATGGGTTGGAGGATCCCAAGAGATCCCAAGGGATGAGGACCCCGAGGGCTCGGAGATCCTAAGGGATGAGGGGCCTGAGGGGTTGGAGGATCCCAAGAGATCCCAAGGGATGAGAGACCCAAGGGGTCAGAGATCCCAAGGGATGAGGGCCCTGATGGGTTGGAGGATCCCAAGAGATCCCAAGGGATGAGGAGCCCAAGGAGAGCCTCTGGAAAGGGACCCCATGGGGAGAGCCGGTACCTTCCTGCGCCTCAATGGGGATGTGGGAAGAGGCCGACTTGGAGCTGCCCTTGCTCTTCTTGCTGCCCTGGCTGTTGATGGAGTGGTGCGGCTGCAGTTTTCGGTGCGGTTTCTGCGCGCTGGGCGCTGCCCGGCAGCTCCCGTTGCCCGCCTCGCCGTTGGCACCGCCCGGCTCCGGCCCCCGCCCGGCGCCGTTGGGCAGCAGGAGGGTGCAGGGCCCCGGGGGCTGCGGGGGTGGCCGCACCTGGGGCTGGCCTGCAGGGGAGAGCAGCACGTTACCCACCCTGACCTCGCCGCCGGGAGAAACGAGAGCCCAAAGCCCGGAGAAACGCGGGGATCCCAGCCCTGGCTGGACACGTGGTGGCCAGGAAGGGGTGCTGGTGGATGGATGGTGGAATGGGAGATGTGGAAAAGGGGGGTGGAGGGAAGGAGGAAAAGGCTCCAGAGGGAGGAAGGGGTGGAAAACCCCAAGAAATGATGATTTGTTAAGAAGGATGTGCTGAAACTCATCAGAGCACCCGAAGGAGGAGATCTCCCAGCACAGCCAGGAGGGGTGAAAGTGTTCCAGCCACCGGGGCTGGGACAGAGCTCCTGGATGTCCCCAGTGCCCTCTGTGACGGCAGAGGAGATGAGGCAGCACCGCAGAGCCAGCCTGATCCTCTCCCCGGCCCTGCAGCCGCTTCCTTGAGGGCTCCCCAGCCTCTGCCTGAATTCCGTGCAGGAGGAGGAAAAGAACCCCGAGCTGCGTCTGTGCCTCCCTCCAGCCTCTCCCGTGCCCTGCCAGGATCCTGCCACAGTCTCCTGCTCCTGCCTGCTGTCCCCAAGCTGCCACCTCATCCTCTCTGGGAGAGGACTGGGAACCAGCGCAAGGAACGGGGGTTCCAGTGCCCATCGCCCTCCCCAGCAATGCCACAAAGAAAATAAAAATAAAATAAAATAAAATAAGATAAGATAAGATAAGATAAGATAAGATAAGATAAAATAAAATAAAATAAAATACAATAAGATAAAATAAAATAAAACCCTGTCTGGTGGTTCTTGGGCCAAACTTTGCTTTTCCTCTCCCATGGCAGTAAACAAGGGATGATTCAGGGGAGAGGCTCGAGGGCAAAGGCACCTCGTGGCACCAGGGAACAGGAGCTGCTTTCTGTGCAGGGCACAGCGGGGCACAGGGGTGGAGCAGCACAGAGGGTCCCTGTCCTGCACCCATGGAAATAAAATAGGTGGGAGATGAAAATAAAATGGGTGAAAATGGTGAAAATAAAATAAGTGGAAGGTGAAAACGAAATAGGTGGATGGTGAAAGTAAAATAGGTGGTAGGTGAAAATAAAATAAAATAAAATAAAATAAAATAAAATAAAATAAAATAAAATAAAATAACATAAAAATGGAAGGTGAAAGGCACACGTGGATGGTCCCAGTGCTGGGTTTTACCAGGCTGAGCTGGGCTCAGGCTGCAGAGGGAGGTTAAACTCAGAGCTTGGTCTTTGACACCCGCTGGGAAAGGGAACTCAAAATAAGCAGAGCTGAGTGGGAAGAGCGGGCTGGGAGCAGAAGGGGTGGGAGGCTGGGAAGGCAGAAAACAGGTCCTGGGGAAATCAGGAATTGTCTCCCCTCCCTAAAAACCTCGTGGAGCGCTGGCTTCCTGCGTGCCTGTGCCCAGTGCCCTCTCCTGCCTGGTGTGGGCACCGAGGTGGCACCGAGGTGACCGCAGTGCCCAGGGCTGGCACAGGAAGGGGCTGAGCCCACGGGGGGCTGGGTCAAGAGGGAGCCAGCAGCCTCAGACAGCAGCTGGATTCCCTGGGATTGCAGCAGGATGCACTTGGCGCTCCCCATCCCGCTGCATTCCTCAGATTAAACTGTTTGTAAATCAAAATCACGCTCTGGCTCCGGCCAGGGGCAGCCAGAGGCAGCCAGGAATCCCCCCACTCCAAGCGAGGGAAAACAGCTTCCATTTTTTTAGGACAGCCTTTAACACACGAGGTCAAAGCTCTCCTGAAAGAGGCACGGTAATGCAGGAGTGGGGGGGAGCAGCCCTGGAAAAGCAGGATTTTGAGGAAAACTGCCTGTCTACAGCTCTTCAGTGACCAAAAAGCTCCTGGCTGTTCACTCTGGGTTTCCCAGTGATGCTCCCGGGTCCCTTCGGGCTGTCCCGGGGCAGCATCACCCGTGTCCCCCTGCTGGGACCCTCCCCGAGCCACTGCCAGGGCTTGGATTGTTGTGGCCACCTGGGTCTGCTGCTCCTGCCTGAAACTCAACACCCAGAACCCCAAATCCGCAATCCCAAATGCTCCAAAAGGCTGGAAAACTGGATCCGAGCACCAGTGCTGAGCCTCGGGGGAATCAATCCTGGCGCTGCTGGGCAAGGACAGCACCCCGCACCCCACAGCCCCTTCTGCCCGGTCCCTCCCGAGCCAGACTGGCACGGGAATGCCCCCATCCCATGGGAGAGCCTAAATGTGCTCCCGAAATGTGCTCCCAAGGGAGCCAAAGGGGGAATCACCCCCCAAACCCAACGCTGACCCCGCAAAGAGCAGCGCAGTGAGGAGTGCGGGATACCAGAGGTATCACCGCTCATCTCCCGCCGAGGAGAGGGGACAGTCCCCTCACCCAGCACCCAGGGGAGGGTGCCACGTCCCTGCCAGCCCCGGGGCCCGCGGGGGGCGGCCGGGGGGCTGGGCTGGGGAGGGGAGGGGGCCGAGCAGCGGCTGCGGGGTGACTCAGGCGTGCAGAATGTCTGTGGGCAGCCGGCCCAGCTCCCAGATGCTGAGCGAGGGCTCTGCCGCAGGAAACGTGCGCTCTCCTCCCTCCAGCACCCGCATTTAGCGTCCCCTCCCCTTCCCTGCCCGCTCTCCGGAGGGGCAGCCCCGCTCCCATCCCGCTCCCATCCCACTGGGAAGCTCCCATCACTTTCCGTCCCTTGGAAGGGGAAGCTGAGCTCCCGCATCCATGAAAAAAGGGGAATGGCAGCCTGGGAGCGAATCCTGGGATCCGGGCTGGGGGCCAGGGCAGGGATGGACGGTTCCAGGAGAGGCTCCCACGTCTGCCAGCTCTGCTCTCCCAGCGCTGCACCGGGAACGGAGCGAGGGCACCCCGGGGACCGGAGCGAGGGCAGCCCGGGGAACGGAGCGAGGGCAGCCCGGGGAATGGAGCGAGGGCACCCCGGGGAACGGAGCGAGGGCAGCCCCGGGAACAGAGCGAGGGCAGCCCGGGAACGGAGCGAGGGCAGCCCGGGAACAGAGCGAGGGCAGCCCGGGAACGGAGCGAGGGCAGCCCCGGGGAGCGAGGGCAGCCCGGGGAGTGGAGCGAGGGCAGCCCGGGGACGGAGCGAGGGCAGCCCGGGGAACGGAGCGAGGGCAGCCCGGGGAACAGAGCGAGGGCAGCCCGGGGAACGGAGCGAGGGCAGCCCGGGGAACGGAGCGAGGGCACCCCGGGGAACAGAGCGAGGGCAGCCCGGGGAGCGGAGAGAGGGCAGCCCGGAGAACGGAGCGAGGGCAGCCCGGCCCTGCCCCTGCCGCACCCCAGCCTTTCTCACGGCAGCAGATTTTGGGAGGTGCTGCCCGGCCCCGCCACCGCCTGCAGCGAAAGCAGCTCTGTGCGGGCAGCCCGGCTCAGCCAGGCTTGGCTAGGCCAGGCTCGGCCTCACCCTTGCCCTGCACTCGCCAAGGCAAGAGCTGTCCCAGCGGGACTCGGCTCCCTTTGCTCCAGCAAGGGCTGCTGTGCCCATGGAAATACCCCAGGGCTGTGCCGTGGAGACATCCCGGGGCTGTGCCATGGAAATACCCCAGGGCTGTGCCCATGGAAATACCCCAGGGCTGTGCCATGGAGACATCCCAGAGCTGTGCCATGGAAATACCCACGGCTGTGCCCACTGGAAATACCCCACGGCTGTGCCATGGAGACATCCCAGAGCTGTGCCCACTGGAATACCCCACAGTTGTACCCACGCAGACATCCCGGGGCTGTGCCATGGAAATACCCATGGCTGTGCCCATGGAAATACCCCACGGCTGTGCCATGGAGACATCCCGGGTCTGTGCCACGGAAATACCCCAGGGCTGTGCCATAGAGACATCCTGAGGCTGCTCCCATGGAAATACCCCATGGCTGTGCCCATGGAAGTACCCCAGAATTGTGCCACGGGGCCATCCCTGGGCTGTGCCATGGAGACATCCGGGGTCTGTGCCCATGGAGATATCCCAGGGCTATGCCCACTGAAATACCCCAGGGCTGTGCCATGGGGACATCCCAGGGCTGTGCCATGGGGACATCCCTGGGCCGTGCCATGGAAATACCCCAGGGCTGTGCTCACCCCAGGGCTGTGCTCACCCCAGGGCTGTACCCACAAAAACTTTCTCTGGGGGTCTCCTCCTCTCATCCTCCTTGGGGGATGCTCCATCCCGCTCCTTCCCCGGGCAGCCTCATCCTTCCTCCCACCCCTGCACCCAGAGGACCCCAACCCTTCCCAGAGCAGCTCCAGCTGCCCCCGCTCCCCCTCCGAGGGCACCGGAGCCATCCCGGCTGCCGCCCTTCACTTTCGCCTCTCCAGGTGACTCACGCCGGGTTCGGGCTTTGATGTGGGGAGGAACAAAGCGAGGAGGAGCCCGGTTCCCACCTCTGCCCCGCTCTTTGATGAGCCCCGCTGCCGATGAGGCGGTGGCAGCCCAGGGCACGGCCCCCGGCGGTGCCCGGAGCTGCCACCGAGGGGGACACTCACATGTCACAGCTTCGGGAGCGCCGCTCAGCTCGGCGCGGGGGCCTTTGGTCAGCGCTTTTGGGGATTTGGCATCTTCCGGGGGTTTCTCCTTCTTGGGCACCGCGGGGCGGCCGAGAGGCCGGGGCTCGGCCGGCGGCAGCGCTGGGCTTTGCCTCGGGGGAGGCAGCGAGGGCTCGGCCACCTCTGCAAGAGAAAGAGGCCCTGGGTAAATCAGGAATTGTCTCCCCTCCCTAAAAACCTCACGGAGCGTTGGCTTCCTGTGTGCCCGTGTCCCGTGTCCTCTCCTGCCTGGTGTGGGCACCGAGGTGGCACCGAGGTGACCACGGTGCCCAGAGCTGAGACAGGAAGGGGCTGAGCCCGCAGGGACCGGGCGGGGGCTGGGTCAAGAGGGAGCCAGCAGCAGCAGCTCAGCAGCCTCTGGATCCTCTGAGCCTCCCGGGCTCACCCAAACCCCGAGCCTGGCCCTGGCACTGCCCCTGGCACTGTCACGGTGTCTGGGCTCTGATTCCCGAGCCACGTCCCTGTCGCACACAGGGAAGGGGCAGAGCTGGGGCACCACGCGGGATTCGGGGCACTCGGGACGGGCACCGGGGCTGCATCGCTCCGCAGCTGCTGCAGCGCCATCCCAAAATCCCTCCCAAGCTCTCGCATTCCTTCTCCAAAAAGCCAAAGGATCTGGTTACACTCAGCAGCTCAAGCTGGATTTTTCATCCCCCTTCCCATGAAAGAGCCACTGTGTTCCCTGCGGGAGCTGGCTGCCACCTCCCCATATCCTCCCGCACTCTGGGGCAGCAAAAAGCCCCGCAGGAACCCCGGATGGGGCAGGAAAAACCCGAAAGGAGCCGAGTTATTCCCCACGGGAGAAACCCTGGTGCCGAACACCCCCTGGCAGAAAGCCGGGAGAAGGCAGGACCACCTTCAGCACAGCCGGGAGGCGGCTGCTCCATCCCGCGGGGAATGTGGGGTGCCCGGGGGGTGCCCGGGGGGGCTCGGTGCGATGCCAGCCTCGCCCAGCCCCCTCCCCGCCGCCCCAGCCCTCTGCCCATCCCCCGGAATAGCAGCGTGTTGCACAACAGGGGCTGGAGCGCACTTTATATAAAACTAAATTATAGCTTGGGCAGAGGGAGGGAGGGAGGGAGGGCACAGAGCCATAATTGCCCTGGCTGGAGCGGGAGGTCCTGCGAGCGGCCAGGGAGGGGAGGGGAGCGGGGAAAGGGACCGGGGACACTTCGTTGTCCTCGATAGAACCCGGGTCACACGCACCAGAGCCGAGGAGGAAGGAGGGTGATTATGGATAATTAAAAGGAGCATAATGAGGGAAGTGGCGGGGATCAGCGGGAGTCTGGAAATGCTGCAGCCGGTCTGGAGTGAAGCTGCTCCGCTCCCAGCTCCGCAACACCCTCCAAACTCAGCCACAGTTTCCCCACAGGACCACCCTCCCTGCCCTCCCCAGGGCGCAGATCCAGCCTGGGGCGCTGGAGCTCCTGGGATGGGGTTTTGTGGGAATGAAAACCCATCCCAGCACAGAGCCCTGCTCACAGCTCCTGCAGGCGAGGCGATTTTGGGGCTCAACCAAGGGAAACCCAGCAGCTCCAGCTGAATGATGCCATCCCAATCCCAATGGAGTGTGAGCACGTGAGCCCCAGACGGGAGAAAAGCCATTCCCAAAACCATTCCCAAAGCCATTCCCAAAACCATTCCCAAAACCATTCCCAAAGCCATTCCCGAAGCCATTCCCAAAACAATTCCCAAAGCCATTCCCGAAACCATTCCCAAAGCCATTCCTGAAGCCATTCCCAAAACAATTCCCAAAACCATTCCCAAAGCCATTCCCGAAACCATTCCCAAAGCCATTCCCGAAACCATTCCCGAAGCCATTCCTGAAGCCATTCCCAAAGCCATTCCCAAAGCCATTCCCAAAGCCATTCCCACGGCTCTGGAACGCCGGAGCAAAGCGCAGAGGTGAGGAGAGCAGGCTGTCATCTCCCCCGGGGTGTGGAGGTGAACAACACCCCGACATTGCTGCATCCCCAGCCTCTGTCGTGTCCCAGCCTGGAGCCAGCCCTGGTGCAGAGCCAGGAATGAAATCCCGGTGGCTCAGGAGCTCCGAGTGGAGCCGGAGGTGCCCAGGGCCGGGCACGGAGGGTGAAGCTCCCACGGAATCCTTGGGAAGGAATTGCAGCTCTGGGAGATTCCCAGAGCTTAAAACCCCCCCAAGGGCTGCCCAGAACAGCCCCATCACCCCCAAATCCGCTTCCCTGTGGGTCAGTGATTGGGAAAAAGCTGGAAAATCCTGTGCAGCAGGAGAAGGGCTGGCACAGCGAGAGCTCCAGCAGATCCCTGCCCCTCTGTGCTGCATCCTCTGTCCTCCCTGTGCCATTCCTGGGGACAGGGACACTCTGGAGCTCTGTGGGACAGCAGCAGCCCCGGATGGATCCATGGGGACACCCAGGGTGCTGCTCCCACCGGGATGGAGCCCAGGCTCATCCCAGGCTCGTCCACTTCTCACCGGTAATTACCCTGCACAAGGGCTCACACACAAACACGACCGCAGCCACGCGGGGACGAAGGTGGCAATTAAATTCACTCCCCCGGGAACGAGCTGGGCAGGAGAGGGACAAAAATAGGCAGGAATGGAGTTTTGGGGGAGCTGATCCCTCCCTGTCCTGTGCGGCCTCACATCCCCGCTGCTGCAGGGCCACGGGGAATGTGGGGATGGAGCTGATCCTGAGTTTCTCCTGGGAATGGGGTGGGAAAAGGGCTCTGTCTGTCCTGGTGGTCACAGCTGGACCCCAGGGAGGGTCTGGGAGAAGCTGGGCATGTGTGGGGCCCTGATCCACAGGGAAATGTGGAGGGAATGTGCTGGGAAATGGAGAGGGAACATCCAGGGAAATGGAGAGGGAATTCCCAGGAAATGCAGAGAGAATTCCCAAGGAAATGCGGAGGAAATACCCAGGGAAATGCAGAGGTAATGGCCAGGGAAATGCAGAGAGAATTCCCAAGGAAATGCAGAGGGAATATCCAGGGAAAAGCAGAGGAATGCCCAGGGAAATGTAGAGGGAATGCCTGGAGAAATGCAGAGGGAATATCCAGGGAAATGCAGAGGGAATACCCAGGGAAAAGCAGAGGGAATATCCAGGGAAAAGCAGAGGGAATATCCAGGGAAAAGCAGAGGGAATATCCAGGGAAAAGCAGAGGGAATATCCAGGGAAAAGCAGAGGGAATATCCAGGGAAATGCTCCTGCTCTGGGTGAGCAGCAGCTCCCAGAACGCCCCCAAGAAGCGGCATCAGCTCTGCTGGCACCTCCACCCCTGGCACGGGCTCATCCCACAGCTCCCAGCTCCTTTAAATCCCCCCAATCCCTGCTCCAGGGGTGCCCTGCCAAGCTGAGCCCCCCTGGATCCCCTCTCCAGGCACGGCTCCTTCCCTGCCCTGCGGCCCCCAGACTGAGACCAGGCTTGACCTGAATCCGCCGGGTTTAAAACCAACCAAAAGCCTACCGAGAGCCAGCCCTTGGGATGGGACATCCCTCACTTTTCCCCAAAAGTCCTCCATTCCCAGACCCTTCCAGGCCAGGGCAAATCCTCCCCAGAGCCTGGGATGAGTCCAAACCTCTGCTCCCCCAGGAGCAGCACAAGGGGGGTGTGGAGGTGGCCTGGCACAGGGAGAGCGGCTCGAATCTCTGGTTTTTTGGGATCAGAGGAAAGGAGGAATTTAAAAATATTAAGCCCAGCTTCCCTAAATCCCAGCAGTGCCCTGAGGAAGCAGAGATCATCACGGTGATAGATGGGGAGCTGCTTTCTTGTGCCAAGCCCAGGACACGCACATGGAGCCGCTTTCCTGATTGTTCTCCCCGATCCCAAAGTCCAAATCCATCCGTCATGGAAGTCCCGAGACCTCAGCGAGCTCCAAAGTCCATCAGGGGGTGGGAAAACAGGAAAGGAGAGAGGAAAAATGCAAAGAAGCTGGGAGGCTTCATGGCTGAGAGGATCCTGAAAGATTCCTGCAAATTCCAATGTGCAAATTCCCTCTGGGAATGCAGGGAGTCTGCAGGAATTTCTGGGGCCACCCCTGTGGCTGTGAGCTGGGAGGGAAAAGTGCTTTGTGCTCCAGGTGGGAAGCTCAGGGAATTCTGAGCAGTGGGAAAAGTTCTTTGTGCTCTGAGTGGGAAGCACTGGGAATTCTGAGCAGTGGGAAAAGTGCTTTGTGCTCCAGGTGGGAAGCACTGGGAATTCTGAGCAGTGGGAAAGTGTTCTGTGCTCTGGATGGGAAGTACAGGGAATTCTGAGTGGTGGGAAAAGTGCTTTGTGCTCCCGGTGGGGAGCACAGGGAATTCCTGACCTAACCATTCCCAAAAAGCTGGACAAACAACAGGCAGGAGGGATCAGCATCCTGAGGAAGCTGGGATGAGCTTTTCCAGCAGCACAAACACTCCACAGCTCCCAAACCCCTGCGGATTCCCTTCTCCCAGCCCGCTGGGGTGTCCAGACTTCCAGAGGATGTGGGAAGAGGCAAAACTGGAGCTGAGGTTTGGGGTCAAACCCATCCCGGGTGTCCCGAGGCTCCTGCTCAGCATTCCTGGGCTGTGGCTGATGATCCGCCCTGCTCCTGGGATCTCATTTCCCTCTCCCTCTTCCTGCCGAGAGCCTTTGGCTCCCAGGGAAGAGATCTGGTGGCAGGAGAGGGACGGACACATCCCTCCATCCATCCATCCCTCCATCCATCCCTTCATCCATCCATCCATCCCTCCATCCATCCCTCCATCCATCCCTCCATCCATCCCTCCATCCATCCCTCCATCCCTCCATCCATCCATCCCTCCATCCCTCCATCTATCCATCCATCCCTCCATCCATCCATCCCTCCATCCCTCCATCCATCCATCCATCCATCCATCCATCCATCCCTCCATCCATCATCCATCCATCCATCCATCCATCCATCCATCCCATCCATCCCTCCATCCTCCATCCCATCCATCCATCCATCTCCATCCCTCCATCCCCTCCATCCCTCCATCCATCCATCCCTCCATCCATCATCCCTCTATCCTCCATCCATCCATCCATCCATCCATCCCTCCATCCATCCATCCCTCCAACCATCCATCCATCCATCATCCATCCATCCATCCATCCATCCATCCCTCCATCCATCCCTCCATCCCTCCATCCCTCCATCCCTCCATCCATCCATCCATCCATCCATCCATCCATCCATCCATCCCTCCATCCCTCCATCCATCCATCCATCCATCCATCCATCCCTCCATCCCTCCATCCATCCATCCATTCCTCCATCCAGCACCCGGCACTGTTTGGGTTGGGAGTTCTCTAATCCTTTTTTAATTCAGATAAAATGAGCCTGAGATCTCTCCTGGTTTTCCTGACTCAACCAAGTCCCTGCCTGACCTGTTCCAGGGATATTCCAGGGATGTTCCAGGGATATTCCAGGGTTATTCCAGGAATATTCCAGGGGTATTCCAGGAATATTTCAGTAAATATTTCAGGGATATTGCAGGGATATTTCTGGAATTTTTCAGAAATATTCCAGGGATATCTCAGGAATATTTCCAGGGGTTATTCCAAGGATATTCCAGGGATATTCCAAGCATATTCCAGAGATATTCTAGGGATATTCCAGGGATATTCCAGGGATATTCCAGGGATATTCCAGGGATATTCCAGGGATATTTCAGGGATATTCCAGGGATATTTGAGGAATATTTCTGGATTTTTTCAGGGATATTCCAGGGATATCTCAGGAATATTTCCAGGGATATTCCAGGGATATTTCAGCTTTCCATTTGAGAAGAGACGGCACCAAAGCAAAACCTTCCCATCCCTGAGCCAGGTGGGAGCAGAGGGAAGCAAAATCCTGGTTTGGAAGTTTGCTGGGCTGGGAAAAATCCCAATTCCTTATTCCCATTCAGTCTGAAATTCAGGCACTGAGGCCGCCTCAGGTCCTGGGAAAGGAAAAGGAGGTGGGGAGGGAAGGAGAAATTCCCAAAGCTTGGCCAGGACAGCTCCAGCACAGCTTTGCTTCCCACCTGGAAAACCTTTGGCCCAGGGTCTCTCTCTGCTCACCTTGGATAAACAATTCTGGGATAATGAGGAATCCAGTTAAAAAAATAAAAAAAAATTTAAAAAAATTAGTGGTTTCTGTGAGAAACAACTTCCTAAATGCAAACGAAGCAAAACAAAGCGAAGAAACCCACAAAAACCCCAAATAGCTCGGCAGGATGGGAGCTGTTGTTATTTGGTATTTATAGGTTTTGGGTGGGAAGGGAGGGAGGAATTTTGGGGCCAGACGGGCCAGGATCAGCGTCCACCCAGCCCAGCCCTGCGGGGACCTCGACCTGGGGGACAAAACCCCGAGCCCGGGTCGGTGACCCCACAAATCCCATCCCTCCAAGGTCCGACCAAACCAAATCCTTGGAAGAATTGCTCCCATGAGGGGTTTCAGGGAAGGTAAAATGTAAATTCCCTGCAAGAAACCGCAGAAATTTGGGAGGGATTATTCCTCGTGCTGCAAGAGTTGATTTAGTGTAAATAAATTTATATTGTGTTGTATTATGTTATATTATATTATATTTCTATTTCTATTTCTATTTCTATTTCTATTTCTATTTCTATTTCTATTTCTATTTCTATTTTTCTTTCTATTTTTCTTTCTATTCATATTTCTCTTTATATTAATTTTATATTTGTATTTGTATTATGTTTGAATTCATATTCATATTCATATTCATATTCATATTCATATTCATTTATATTTATATTTATATTTATATTTATACCTATATCTATATCTATATCTATATCTATATCTATATCATCTATACCTATATCTATATCTGTATTTAGATATATTATATCTATATCTATATTTAAATATACTATTTCTATTTCTATTTCTATTTCTATTTCTGTTTCTATTCTATTTCTCTTTATATTAATTTTATATTTATATTTTTTATTATTTGAATTTATATTTATATTTATATTTATAACTATACCTATATCTATATCTGTATTTAGATATATTTATATCTATATCTGTACTTAGATATACTATATATATTTCTATTTCTATTCATATTTCTCTTATATTAATTTTATATTTATGTTTGTATTATATTTGAATTTATATTTATAATTATATTTATAATTTATATTTATATTTATAACTATACTATATATCATCTATATCTATATCTATATTTAGATATATTATGTATATTTATATCTATTAAAATAGATATAAAATCTATTATAGTTATATTATAATTATATTATAATTATATTTTATTATATTTATATATTTCTATTATAATTTTATCATATTATTATCATTATTAAATTTATATTATATTTATATTACATTATTTTTATGCTTTCATATCTATTTTTATATTTATAATTTTTTTCTATTTTACAGGTATTCAAGCACTATTCCAATGTGGAGCTTCAAGGGAAACCCGAACCTGAAAAACCGGGACAACCAAACTTCCCAGGACACAAACCCGGGAAGGAGCAACTTTCCTTCCTCACCCCAAAAACCAACACCAAACACCCCAAAAACAACGGGAAAACATCAGGAAAAAAACCCAAACTGGGGCAAAATTTGAATTTGAGGAGCACCTGATGCTCCAAAAAGCGGGAAATCCGGGAAATCAGGAAGGGGAGAAGGAAATCCTGGGTGTCCTCAAGGAAAAGCAATTATCCCAGAGGCCCAGGTCGATCAGATCCGAGGAGATTCTGGGAATTACAGAGCAGGGAGAAATGATGGAGGCAGTAATTAAGGCCGGTAATTGGGTAACCTTGGGGGTTAAACCTGCACGGGTCCTGCCAGGGAAAATTTGTGTCTTCCCAAGCTAAATCCTTAAAAAAAAATATATATAGAATAAAAAAATGTTAATTGAGGAGCGGATCAACGGGAGCTGCTGGGCTCCTGGTATTAACCAGGAGAATAATTTGGATTTATCCCAACCCCTTTCATCCCAGCACTGATTGAGACCTTCCCTGGTTTTCCTTAAAAATCTGCCTTGGTTGGCGGGGAAACTGAGGCACAAAAATGGGATTTTCCCAAAAGAAAGGGAGTGAAGCCCAAAATTTCTCAGTGCTGCTCATACTTTCTCTGGAGGTTGGGGTTTCTCCCAAAGAAGATCCCAAAAACTGGGACATGGGAAGGGATTTTGGGGTCAAAATCCCAGGAGAATAATTTGGATTTATCCCAACCCCTTTCAACCCAGCAGTGACTGAAACCTTCCCTGATTTTCCTTAAAAATCTGCCTTGGTTGGTGGGGAAACTGAGGCACAAAAATGGGATTTTCCCCAAAAGAAAGGGAGTGGAGCCCAAAATTTCTCAGTGCTGCTGCTCACATCCTCTGGAGGTTGGGGTTTCTCCCAAAGCAGATCCCAAAAATTGGGACATAGGAAAGGATTTTGGGGCCATCCCAGGAGAATAATCTGGATTTCTCCAGCCCTTTTCATCCCAGCACTGATTGAAACCAGGATCCATCCCATCTTCCCTGATTTCCTTAAAAATCCGCCTTGGTTGGTGGGGAAACTGAGGCACAAAAATGGGATTTTCCCAACAGAAAGGGAGTGAAGCCCAAAATTTCTCATTATTTTCTACTTCCTGGAGGTTGGGGTTTCTCCCAAAGCAGATCCCAAAAATTTGGACATGGAAAGGATTTTGGGGGCAAAATCCCAGCAGAATAATTTGAATTTCTCCAGCTCCTTTCATCCCAGCACTGATCAAAGCAGATCCCAAAATTCGGGCCACGGGAAGGGATTTTGGGGCCATCCCGGGGGGTGCCGGTGCTGATCCCACAGGAGGAGGAACTCCAGGAACGGAAAAATCCTGGGAAAAATCACCAGAACTCCAGCAAATACCCCGAGGAGAGTTTGGGTTTCTGCAGCTCCCAGGCAGGCGTTTTCCAAGGAAATTTAATCAGGAGCTGGAGCTGGAGCCCCAAGGCCTGGCTTTGTTTTGCTCGAACTTTAAAAAAAGCCAGAAATCTGATTTTGTTTTTCTTTTCTTTTCTTTTCTTTTCTTTTCTTTTCTTTTCTTTTCTTTTCTTTTCTTTTCTTTTCTTTTCTTTTCTTTTCTTTTCTTTTCTTTTCTTTTCTTTTCTTTTCTTTTCCTTTTCTTTTCTTTTCTTTTCTCCTTTCCTTTCCTTTCCTTTCCTTTCCTTTCCTTTCCTTTTTTCCTTTTCCTTTCTTTCTTTCTTTTTTCCTTTCCTTTCCTTTCCTTTCCTTTCCTTTCCTTTCCTTTCCTTTCCTTTCCTTTCCTTTCCTTTCCTTTCCTTTCCTTTCCTTTCCTTTCCTCTTTTCCGAGTTTTGCCGTTCAAAGAACAAACACAAACGAGCGAAGCAGGAGCTGACAAGAAAAACTCGGAAAGGAAAACAGAAATCGATATTTTGGTGTGAAAAAAATTCTTTCTGTGGGGTAAAAAAAATACAGATTTGTTTCTCTCAGGGCTTTTTCTTTTTGGGAAGGGTTCTTTGGGTTTTGAGGGTGGCTGCAATCTGCGATCCTGCATTTCAATCAGTGCTGAGGCAAGGAAAATCCTGTTTATTTTGATTTTGGATGGGTTTTTTCTTTGTCCTAGGGCGGGGCAGTCCCACCCAAGGGTTCCTGAGTGGGGTGGCACCGATTCCTGCTGAGAATTCCCGGTTTGGGGACCTCGTGCAGGCCCCTGGTGGCGTTTTGGGGCTGGAGGTTTCGTGTTTTGGGGGCTGAGCATGCAGCAGCTTTTTCCTTTCTCCGCCTCCTCTTCCACCTCGGGGCAAAATCCTTGGGAACAGGCAGAAAGAATTAAGGGAAAATTAAAAAAATCCCAAACTCCGAGCTGCCAAGCTGGGACACGGGCACGGATTGGGGACGTGGAGGGGTGGGAAATGTCCCGCTGGGAATGGGAGAGGGAGGTGGGAACGGGCAGGGACAAAGCCAAGGAGGTTTTGGTTCTGGGGGTGGATTTGTCTTCATTGTCTTTGCATGGAAGAGGAGGAGGAGGAGGAGGAGGAAGATGAGGAGGAGGAGGAAGAGGAGGAAGAGGAGGAGGAGGAGGAAGAGGAGGAAGAGGAGGAAGAGGAGGAAGAGGAGGAGGATGAAGAGGAAGAGAAGGAGAAGGAGGAGGAGGAAGAGGATGAGGAAGATGAAGATGAGGAGGAAAAGGAGGAAGAGGAAGAAGAGGAGAAGGAGGAGGAGAAGGAGGAGGATGAGAAGGATGAGGAGGATGAGGAGGATGAGGAGGAAGAAGAGGAAGAGGAAGAAGAGGAGAAGGAGGAGGAGGAGGATGAGAAGGATGAGGAGGATGAGGAGGAAGAAGAGGAAGAGGAAGAATGGGAGAAGGAGGAGGAGAAGGAGGAGGAGGGGAAGGATGAGAAGAATGAGGAGGATGAGGAAGAAGAGGAAGAAGATGAAGAAAAGGAGGATGATGAGGATGATGAGGATGATGAAGATGACAAGGATGAAGAGGAGGATGATGAGGATGATGAGGATGATGAAGAGGAGGAAGAAGGAGCCTCTCCTGCTCCCCACTGTCCCTGCTCCCCCGCAGTCAGGGCGGGATCCTCTCCCCACACACCAAACTCTGTTTTTCCCTCCTGTTTTCTGCTAATTCCTCCAAAAAATCACCACGGGGGCAGACAGAGGCCTCTTCTCTCCGCAGAAACACCTGTGCCTATTCCTGGTGTCCCCGTGTCCCCGTGTCCCTCCGGCTGGGAGGAGCTGAGGTGGCACCCGGCCCATCCCTGGACATGCCAGGGGACAAAAATCCGGGAGAAGAGCTCCGTGTCCAGCTGGGAAAAAGCAGCAAACCCCACCTGAGCTGCGCCAAACCACCCCAGGCACCTCGACCTCCCTGCTTATTCCCGGCCTGGGAGCATCCGAAGGAGCCGATCCGGGCTGTAAAACTCAGGAAAGGGAATGGAGAGAGAATTCCCAGGCTCGGAGCTGCGTGACAGAGCCGCTGGACACCGCCCAAGCCACCAGGGCTCTGCAGCCGAGGGTCACAGGGACAGGCACAGAGGGACCCGGCCGCTCGTCCCTCACTGAAATCCCACAGGGAGGGAGGGAAAGGAGAGGTGGGAGAGGGGATTTGGGATGGGACAGGCATGGAGGGATCCGGCCGCTCGTCCCCTACTGAAATCCCATAGAAAGGGGAAGGAGGGAGAGGTGGGAGAGGGGATTTAGGATGGGACAGACACGGAAGGACCCAGCAGCTCATCCCTCACTGAAATCCCACAGGGAGGGAGGGAAAGGAGAGGTGGGAGAGAGGATTTGGGATGGGACAGCATAGGAGGGGCCTGGCCACTCGTCCCTCACTGAAATCCCATAGAAGTGGGGGGAATGAGAGGTGGGAGAGAGGATTTGGGATGGGACAGACACGGAGGGATCCGGCCGCTCGTCCCTCACTGAAATCACACAGAGAGGGAGGGAAAGGAGAGGTGGGAGAGGGGATTTGGGATGGGACAGCACAGGAGGGACAGGGGTGGGATTGAGGCTCTGGAACCTGGGCAGGTGGGGATCAGGGAGAGCCCCTGGGTCTCTGAAGGAGGCAAATTCGGTCCAGCTCTCTTGGGTTCACACTTTGGGTCCCCCTCCGGAGGAGCTGAGGAAGAGGAGGGGGATTTGGGATGGTTTGGGGTGGAGGTGAGACCCCTTCAATGTGGGAACACCAAATTGGGTATTCCCAAATGCCCCTCCCACAGGGACACACCAAACTGGGAACTCACGGATGCCCCTTTAACAAGGACACATCAAACTGGGCTCTCGAGGATGCCCCTCCAACAGGGAACAGGGACATCAGGTCCCCAACAGGGACACACCAAACTGGGCACTCATGGATTCCCCTCCAAGATGAGAACACCAAACTGGGCACCCATGGATGCCCTTCTAACAAGGACACACCAAACTGGGCACTCACGGATGTCCCCCAAACATGAAAACACCGAACCGGGCACTCACGATGTCCCCAAGCACCTCAGCCCTGTCCCAGTGCTCCCACCCAGGCCACCAGCACAACTGGGAGCTGAACCACTCTCTGCCCACCCACAGCTCCTGGGCGGCCCCGGGGAAGGCAGAAAAGCCCCAAAGCCATTCCCCAAAAACATTTAACAGATTTTAAAGCCACTTTTTAAAATGTTGGTGGCACCAGAGCCGTGCACAGCACTCCTGACCCGGGCTGGGGACAAACCCTGAGCGAAAACTCTTCGCATTCCCGGCGAGCTGTGAATTTCCCACCTGGAAAGGGAAGGAAATGCAGGGAAATCAGCCCCCTGCAGCTGCCTGGGCCCCGGGACTGCGCAGGGGCTGAGCTTGGAGCAGAGCTCGGCCGGGGAAGCGGAGCCGGCGGCATCCAGCTGGAAGAGCAGGGGGAAGAGAACAAGAGGATGTTTGATTCTCCAAACCCCCGGCCCTCCGAGCTCCTCCAGCCAAAGCCAACACGGGGCCGCTCCAGCTGTGCCGGATCCCGGAGCTCCCGCGGCTCCGCTCAGCCCGGCAGCCGAATTTTGGGAGATTTTGGGAGTTGATCCCGGCGTGGGTTTGGCCCCTTTTGTGTCTGGCCTGGCGGTGTCCATCCAGCCTCCTGCTCCTGTGGGTTTTAATGTCTCCGTGGGGTTTTAATCTCTCTGTGGGGTTTTGAATCTCTCTGTGGGGTTTTGAATCTCTCTGTGGGGTTTTTAATGCAGTTTCTGCACGTGGAGCTCGGCGGGGACAACACCGGGGGACACCGAGCCAGAGGGGCTCTGGGGGGCTCAGCTCTGCCCCGCGGAAAAGTGAGGATTTCCCAAATTTTCCATCGGTTTCTCCAAGGTTTGATCCCCGTGACCCACCCGGAGCAGCCCCCGCCGCCTCACCCCCGTCCCTCGGGGGGTTTAACCCAAATTCTCCCCCCCAGCTGCTCCCTGGGCTTGGCCCCGCGACAGGAACTGCGGGAGAGTCCGGGATGGGAAATCCCGGCGGGATCGCGGCAGCTGCGGAGCTCACACACAAACACACAGGAACACACAGAAATGCACGCACAAACACACAGGAACACACAGAAACACACAGGAACACACAGAAACACACAGAAACACACAGGAACACACAGAAACACACAGGAATACACAGGAACACACAGGAACACACAGGAACACACAGAAACACAGAAATACACAC
Organism: Eopsaltria australis; assembly: GCA_034509425.1. Taxonomy (NCBI): domain Eukaryota; kingdom Metazoa; phylum Chordata; class Aves; order Passeriformes; family Petroicidae; genus Eopsaltria; species Eopsaltria australis. The sequence continues at coordinate 22,903 of JAVTVJ010002255.1, read as the reverse complement.
ACAAACACACAGGAACACACAGGAACACACAGGAACACACAGGAACAGACAGGAACACACAGAAATGCACACACAAACACACAGGAACACACAGAAATGCACGCACAAACACACAGGAACACACAGAAACACACAGGAACACACAGGAACACACACACAAACACACAGGAACACACAGAAATACACACAATCACACACAGACACACAATCACACACAGAGGAACACAAAGAAACACACAGGAACACACACAAACACACGGAAATGCAGAGAAACACACACAAACACACACAGACACACAGAGGACACACACAGGAACACACAGAAACACACAGGAACACACAGAAACACACACAAACACACAGAAATACAGAGAAACACACACAAACACACACAGACACACACAGACACACAGAGACACACAGAGACACACACAGGAACACACAGGAACACACACAATCACACACAATCACACAGGAACACACAATCACACGGCACAGGAAACCCGGCGGGGGCACACTCACACACACACACACACAAACACGGCCGAGGCACACGATCGGATACTCACAGTCACACACAAACACTCAGAGACACACACAGTCGCACACAAACACCCACACAAACACTGCTGGGGCACTGACACACGCTTGGATGGTCACAGTCCTGCACAAACACGCACCAACACACTCAAACACTCACACAAACACACGCCCAGATGTTCACAACCCTGCACAAGCACACCCGAACTCTGGCAGGGGCAACAACTCACACTCGGATGTTCACAGACCTGTACAAACACATCCCCAGATATTCACACACAGAAAACACACTCAAGCACTACAAACACTCACCCAAACACTGCCAGGGGCACCCACACACACTCACATGTTCACAATCCTGCACAAACACACCCCCAGATGTTCACAATCCTGCACACACTCACAATCACACTCACAGACACTGACAGAGGCACCAACACACTCCCAGATGTTCACAATCCTGCACAAACACGCACAAACACACTCAGACACTACAAACACTCACATGGACACTGCCAGGAGCACCCACACGCACTCAGATGGTCACAATCCTACACGAACACACACCCAAACACTGCCAGGGGCACCAGCTCACACTCGGATGTTCACAGACCTGCACAAACACATCCCCAGATGTTCACAATCCTGCACAGGCACACAGAAAACACACTCAAGCACTACAAACACTCACCCAAACACTGCCAGGGGCACCCACACACCCCCAGATGTTCACAATCCTGCACAGACACACACAAACACTCGCACAGACACTGCCAGGGACACTAATTCACTCTCAGAGGTTCACAATCACGCACAGACACACACTCAGATGTTCACAGACCTGCACAAACACATCCCCAGATGTTCACAATCCTGCACAGACACACTCTCAGATGTTCATAGCCCTGCACAAACACACCCGAACACTGCCAGGGACACTGATTCACTCTCAGATGTTCACAGCCCCGCACAAACACTCGGCCATACATTCTCTCTCTCCCCCCCAAAACCTGCTCACACCCCCTCCCCCTCACACACCCCCTGCTCCCCACCCCGGCCGTGCACTCGCACTCCCCCTCCTCCTTTCCGTGCACACTCACCGTGTCCAGCAAAGCATCCCCGCACGGGGCACCCCCCGAACTTTGACCGGATCCCCCATAAATGCACCCGCAGCCCTGCAGAGCCCCCCGGCCCTACAGAGCCCCCCAACCCTACAGAGCCCCCCTGCCCTACAGAGCCCCCCAACCCTACAGAGCCCCCCGGCCCTACAGAATCCCTCAATCCTACAGAGCCCCCCAGCCCTACAGAATTCCCCGGCCCTACAGAGCCCCCAACCCTACAGAACCCTCCAGCCCTACAGAATCCCCCGGCCCTACAGAGCTCCCCGGCCCTACAGAATCCCCCGGCCCTGCAGAGCCCCCCAGCCCTACAGAATCCCTCAACCCTAAAGAGCCCCCCAGCCCTACAGAATCCCCCGGCCCTACAGAGCCCCCAACCCTACAGAACCCCCCGATCCTACAGAGCCCCCGGCCTACAGAATCCCCAGCCCTGCAGAGCCCCCCAGCCCTGCAGAGCTCCCCGGTCCTACAGAGCCCCCCAACCCTACAGAGCTCCCCGGCCCTACAGAATCCCCCGGCCCTGCAGAGCCCCCCAGCCCTACAGAATCCCCGGGCCCTACAGAACCCCCCAGCCCTGCAGAGCCCCCCCAGCCGTGGCCCCCCGGCCCTGCACACGCACATTTATTAATTTATTTATTTATTTACACACCCCCGAGTCGGGACCGCGGGAGCCCTGCACACACCCCCCTCTCGTGCACACACCCTGCCCGCGATCCCAAAACTCTTCCCTATGGTTCCAAAACCTTTTCTGGGATCCCAAAACCTTCCCTGTGATCCCAAAACCTTTTCTGGGATCCCAAAACTTTTCCTGGGATCCCAAAACCTTCCCCTGTGATCCCAAAACGTTTCCTGGGATCTCACAACCTTCTCCGGGATCCCACAGCCCCTCACTCGTGCACACACCCTACCCGCGATCCCAAAACCTTCTCTGGGATCCCAAACTTTTCCTGTGCTCCCACAGCCCCCACCCCTGCACACACACTCACTCCCCCCCCCCTCCAGCCGCGCACCCCACGCCCGCCCCGTGTCCCCCATCCCGCGCCGCCCTCTGTCCCCTCCGTGTCCCCTCCGTGTCCCCTCCGTGTCCCCCCAGGACAGGACCCCCCGTACCTGGCGGCGGGGCCGGTTCTGCTCGGGGCTGCTCCGGGCGGCTCGGCCGGGGGCTGCCGGGCCGGGACATCGGGACGGGCGCTGCGGGGCTCGGTGCGAGCTCGGTCCGGTCTCGGTCCGGCCTCGGTGCGGGGCTCGGTGCGGGCTCAATCCAGGCTCGGTGAGGGCTCGGTCCGGGCTCAGTGAGAGCTCAGTCCGGGCTCGGACTGGGCTCGGAGCGGGGCTCGGTGCTGGGCTCTGTCCGAGCTCGGTCCAGGCTCGGTGCAGGGCTCGGCCCGGGTTCGGTCCGGGTTCAGCCCGGGCTCGGTCCAGGCTCAGTTCGGCCTCGATCCGGGTTCAGTCAGGGTTCAGCCCGGGCTCGATCCAGGCTCAGTCCGGGCTCGATCCAGGCTCAGTCGGGGCTCGGTCCAGGCTCGGAGCGGGGCCCGTCCCGCCGCGCTCACCTGGGGCCCCGCGGGGCTCCGCGCCCGCCCCCGCGCCCGCCCCGCATCCCCCGGCGATGGGGGCCGGCCGGGCCGCGGGGCTGCCTCTGGGCTGGGCTTCGCGGTTGGTGTTTTATTTTTTCTTTCCCAATTCCTCCCAAAAACAAAAAAGGGGGAGAAAAAGAAAAAAAAATCAAATTAAGCAACAAAAAAAAAGGGAGGCTGGGAGCGCAAACACGCGGCCAGCAGCGCTCCGGGAGCTTCTGCTGGAGGCTGGAGCGGCGCCGGGAGAGGGGAGAGGCGCGGGGCAGGCGGAGGTGGCTCCCGGGAGCAGCCTCGGATTTGGGATTTCACAGCTGGGCTGAGCTCCCGGCGCTGGGCTGGGTCCCCGTGAGGGAAACTGCGGGGGGAGCAGCGGGGCCGGGCTGGGCTCGGGCACCCGGGTGGGTGTTGGACCCCTCGGGTGGGTGTTGGACCCCTCGGGTGGGTGTTGGACCCCTCGGGTGGGTGCTTGACCCCTCGGGTGGGTGTTGGACCCTTGGGGTGGGTGCTTAACCCCTCGGGCGGGTGTTTGATCCCCTCGGGTGGGTGTTGGACCCCTCGGGTGGGTGCTTGACCCCTCGGGTGGGTGTTGGACCCCCTGGGTGGGTGTTTGACCCTTGGGGTGGGTGCTTAACCCCTCGGGCGGGTGTTTGATCCCCTCGGGTGGGTGTTTCACTCCTCGGGTGGGCGTTTGACCCCCTCGAATGGGTGTTGGACCCCTCGGGTGGGTGTTTGATCCCTCGGGTGGGTGTTTGACCCCTCGGGCGGGTGTTTCACTCCTCGGGTGGGTGTTTGACCCCTCGGGTGGGTGTTTCACTCCTCGGGTGGGTGTTTGACCCCCTCGAATGGGTGTTTGACCCCCTGGGTGGGTGTTTGAACCCCTCGGGTGGGTGTTTGACCCCCTCGAGTGGGTGTTTGACCCCTCGGGTGGGTGTTTGTTCCCTCGGTGGGTGTTTGAACCCCTCGGGTGGGTGTTTGATCCCCTCGGGTGGGTGTTTGTTCCCTCGGTGGGTGTTTGAACCCCTCGGGTGGGTGTTTGACCCCTCGAGTGGGTGTTTGATCCCTCGGGTGGGTGTCTGACCCCTCGGTGGTCTCTCCAGCCCATCCCCTTTCCTTGGCAGGGAAGCCAAGCGGGATCTTTCCCCCCTGACTCCCTGACTCCCCGGCGTGTCCAGGGAATTCCTCCTCCTTCCCCCCTCCCTGCCTCAGTTTCCCCAACCGGACAATGATGTTCTGCTCCCCGGGGCGCTGCCTGGAGCCGCTGGGATCGGAGGTGACGGCGACACCGCCACCAGCAGCCCTGAGAACGCCGAGAAATCCAGGCTGGAGCAGCAGCAGCAGCAGCAGCAGCAAACCCCGAGCGGGCCGGCCCCGAGCTCACGCTCCGCTCCGGCTCCGCGTCCCCGCGGGGCCCCACGAGGATTTGTCCCCGTGCCGAGCGTCACGAGGAGCCGGTGGGATGTTTGCGGAGTTGTTTTCAATCCCACTGCTGCTTTTTCCTGTGTTTGAGACCAAAAGCACCGCAGGGAGAGGCTGCAGAGCGAGGCTGGAGCCGGCCCAGCCGCTCACAGCGGGGACTGTCCCTCTGTCGCGCTGTCCCGCTGTCCCCGTGCCCTCCCCGCTGAGCGGGGCCGGGGGTCACCGCCAGCCCTGCCCTGCCCTCGGTCACCGCCCCCCGGCCCCGCAGCCGCTGGGTTTTGCAATCCCGAGTTCCTGCTCAGTTCCCAGAGCGCGGCTGGAGCCGGGGCAGAGCCCTGGGGGCTCCTCACGTCCCTGGGGGTGCCACGGCCCTGCTGTCACCGCTGTCACCAACGCTCTGCTGGCACCAACTCTGCTGTCACCAGTGTGGCTCAGCGGGGAGAGTGGCAGGAAAATGAACCCACAGACACCAGATGTTTATGGCCAAAAAGGAGTCCTGGAACTTTATTGGAATAAAGGGAGAGGTCCTGGGGCATTTCCCGTGGGGTCTCTCAGATTTTTGGAGGACTCAGCCTCCTTTTATCCCAATTTCCTGCATTTCCCTCTCTCTTTCCCCCTTGGCTGAGGTACTTGAGAGGTACAGAATTCCCAAAACTCCTAATACATATTCGGGGTTAATTTTTCAATTACAGCTTCAGGCAATGAAGTCATCTACCCCAAATTTGCTCCCCTCAACTCACTTTTTTTTATACTTTTCAGGGCCTGAGCCAGTCAGGTGTCCTTGGCTGCCAGGCCTGGGGAGGAATTGTTGTGTCTGCCCCAAATGGGAGAGCGGCAGCTCCCGCTGTGTGTGGAGTTCAGAGCTCTGCACTAAAGAACCGCAGGGTTACAGACACATGAAAAATATAAAACCTCAAACCCTAAAGCATCACCAGCAGGGCTCTGCCAGCTCCCCCCGGGGTTCTTTAGGACAGCATCCCGGCTCGGAGCCGGGCTGGCAGCCGGGGCATCGCTGAGGCAGCGCCTGAATCACCGGGGTGGCAGCGGGGCCGTGCCAGCCCCGGGCCGTGCCAGCCCCACGCGCTGCCGCCGCCGCACATTCCTCGCTGTTTACCTGCCCGCACACCTGCGGGCCCGGCCCTGCCGGGGCAGGCGCACCCTCGGCCGCCGGGCAGCCCCAGGGGATGCGGCCGAAGGGAGCCCGGGAGCGCTGGGAGTGCCCGGGGCTGCGGGAGGCGGAGCGCGGGCAGGGGATGCTCTGCCAGGGGGAGAGCGGAGCCGGGAGTGCGGGTGCTGGGCTCGGTTTAGGGACGGGTGGGGATGAGCATCCCCCTTCCTCTGAACCCACAGCTCGGCCTGAGAAGCCAGAAAGAAAATTGAAGGGTGTTTGGGAAGCTGAGTCACGAATTTGGGGGTCCGGGATCCGTGCAAGCCCGGCTTTGGGGGGAACAGGGTACCCCAGGCTGGCAGCCCCTGGCACGGCGGGAGCTGTGCCAGGCAGGGAAGTGTTTTACAGGGATTTTGGGGCTGGAGAGCAGCGGGGCTTTACCCACAGCAGCCCTGGGGCCACGGTGCCACCTGTGCCATCCCAGTGCCATCCCGGTGCCCTGTGCCATCCCTGGGCCATCCCTGGGCCATCCCTGTGCCATCCCTGTGCCCTGTGCCATCCCTGTGCCATCCCTGTGCCATCCCGGTGCCCTGGGCCATCCCTGTGCCATCCTGGTGCCCTGTGCCATCCCTGGGCCATCCCGGTGCCATCCCTGTGCCCTGGGCCATTCCCTGTGCCATCCCTGTGCCCTGGGCCATTCCCTGTGCCATCCCTGTGTCATCCCTGTGCCATCCCTGTGCCATCCCGGTGCCATCCCGGTGCCATCCCTGTGCCATCCCTGTGCCATCCCGGTGCCCTGGGCCATCCCTGTGCCATCCTGGTGCCATCCCTGTGCCCTGGGCCATTCCCTGTGCCATCCCTGTGCCCTGGGCCATTCCCTGTGCCATCCCTGTGCCATCCCGGTGCCATCCCTGTGCCCTGGGCCATCCCACTGGGACACCCTGGAGCAAACCCGTGCTGCTCCTTGGCACCAACAGCGCTGGGCCAGCCCCCGCTGCCCGCCCTCCCTGGGGGCTGCCGGGCCCTGGGCAGGGGGGTCTGGAGGGAAATCCTGGAAATCCCCAGGGATGGAGGCGAGCTGGGAAACCCTCCCTGTGTCCAGGGGGTCACCATTTGCTCAGCACGCTGAAAGGAGGGTTGGCCACAAAACGTGATTCTTTTCCCCCAAAATATCATCCTCTGTAAAGAAAGGAGGACAGAAAGGAGCAGCCTGAGCAGGGGCTGGGGGCTCCCAGGGGGTCACGATTTGCTCAGCGATGCCCGGCACATTGAAATGAGCGTTTCCCAAATAAATAAATAACTAAATAAATAAAAAGGATTTTTTTTTTCTCCCAAAATATCATCCTCTGTGAAGAAAGGAGGATAGAAAGGAGCAGGCTGAGCAGGGGCTGGGGTGGGTGGGAGAGGGGCTGGGGGCAGCTGGCAGTGTCCGAGCGAATCCCGCAGTGTCCGAGCGGATCCCGCAGTGTCCGAGCGAATCCCGCAGTGTCCGAGCGGATCCCGCAGTGTCCGAGCGGATCCCGCAGTGTCCGAGCGGATCCCGCAGTGTCCGAGCGGATCCCGCAGTGTCCGAGCGGATCCCGCAGTGTCCGAGCGGATCCCGCAGTGTCCGAGCGGATCCCGCCGCGATCACACCCAGCCTCATCCCAGGGCTGTGGGATCTGGCTGGGTTTGGGCAAACAAGGCTGTTGCTGTAGGTGTGTGACTGCCCTGACCCACATTCACAAACTCTGGCAGCCAGCACCGCTCCCGGCGCCGCCGCCGCCAAAATAAACCCAGCCCGGCTCTGCCGGCTCCCGGCTGCGCCTCCGGTGGGGGGAGAGGCTGGGCTCTGCCTCCCCTGGGTGTGCACCCCAGAACCCCCGGATCTGCACCCCAAAATCCCTCGGATCTGCACCCCAAAATCCCTCGGATCTGCACCTGAAATCCCCAGATCTGCACCCCCAAATCCCTCGGATCTGCACCTGAAATCCCCAGATCTGCACCCCAAAACCCCTCGGATCTGCATCTCAAACCCCCCTGGATCTTCACCTCAACCCCCCCCGGATCTGTGCCTCAAACCCCCTCAGATCTGCACCCCAAAACCCCTCGGATCTGCACCTCAAACCCCCCCGAATCTGCACCCTATAACCCCTGGATCTGCACCCCATAACTCCCGTGTCTGCACTTCAAAACTCCCGGATCAGCGCCTCAAGTCCCACTGGATCTGCACCTCAAAAGTCCCAGATCTACACTCCCAAAACCCCCGGATTTGCACCCCGAAATCCCCGGATCTGCATCCCAAAACCTCTGGATCTACACCCCAACCTCCCCCAGATCTGCACCCCAAAGCCCCCAGATCTGCATCCCAAAACCCCTGCATCTACATCCCAAAACCCACAGATCTGGACCCCAACCCCCAGATCTGTGCGGCGAAACCCCCTGATCTGCACCCCAAAGCCCCAGATCTGCACTTCATCACCTCCAGATCTGCACCCCAAAACCCCTGGATCTGCATCCCAAAATCCCCAGATCTGCACCCCCAAACCCCTGGATCTGCATCCCAAAGTCCCGGATCTGCACTCCATCACCTCCAGATCTGCACCCCAAAACCCCTGCATCTACATCCCAAAACTCCCAGATCTACACCCCATAATTCCTGGATCTGCACCACATCACCCCCAGATCTGCACCCCAAACCCCCCCCCGGATCTGCACCCCCAAACTCCCCAGATCTGCACCCAAACCCCCCTGGATCTGTGCCCCAAATACCTGGATCTACACCTCAAAACTCCTGCATCTACATCCCAAAACCCCCAGATCTGCACCCAAACCCCGCCCGGATCTGCACCCCCAAACTCCTCAGATCTGCACCCCAAACCCCGCCCGGATCTGCACCCCATAACCTCTCAATCACCACCCCAAAACTCCCAGCTCTTCACCCCAAAACCCCAGATCCGCGAATCCCCCAAACTCCCCCGTCCCCCAGACCGGAGGCGTTGCACATTTCAACCTCCTTGACCTTCCCGTCTCCGGCGAGGATTTAGCTCTAAAACCTCGACTTTTCGGTTCAAAGAAGGTTTTGCAACATTCCCGGCATCCATCCCTCGGCCAGGGCTTTGAAAAGAAAATAAATAAAGAAGAGAAAACGCGTGTGATCCTGGAAAACAAGGAACGAACCAAGGCCGGAGTGTGGCGGGATGGGGCTGGGCCGAGGGGACAGAGCCGGGCTGTGTTTTTTTGGGGCAGAATTTCCCTGTCCCCTGCTCACACACGAAGTCTTTAAACAAAAAAAAACCTCCTCAAACCCTTGTGGTGAGGGGAGGAGGCTCTGCCTGCCCGGCCGGGGCCGCGCTGAATGACCCCAGTGTTTTACATGTGCTGCTGAAAGATTCTGATGAGTCACGAGCTATTTCTGTAAATAATTAAAAAAAAAAACAACCCGAAAAAGAAAAAGAAAAAGGAGGAAATGGAGATTTAATATAAAAAAAAAATTAAATAAATAAAATAAGGGGGGGGGAGTGTGAGCGTTCATCTTTGGAAGATGGGAAAATTAAAGATTTCCCCAAGAAAAATCAGAGATTTTCCCGAGAAAAATTAAAGATTTTCCCAATAAAAAAATTAAAGATTTCCCCAAGAAAAATTAAAGATTTTCCCGAGAAAAATTAAAGATTTTCCCAATAAAAAAATTAAAGATTTCCCCAAGAAAAATTAAAGATTTTCCCGAGAAAAATTAAAGATTTCCCCAATAAAAAAATAAAGATTTTCCTCAAGAAAAATTAAATATTTCCCCAAGAAAAATTAAATATTTCCCCAAGGTTTTCCCCCATCCTCTCCACGCTGTGCTCAGTCCTGGGGGTTGCTTTGGGGGTTTGGGGGTCACAGCTGGGGGTTCAGTGGTGTTTGGGGGTCACAGGGCAGGGACTGAGCCCCCTTTGCAGGGGATGGAGCTGGGAAAATCCCCTTGAGGAGCCCCCAGGGGTGGGGAGGTGCCCCCTCGGGCGCTTTGGGGTCCCTGGGCAGGGTCAGCAGAGCCCCCCAGGATTCCCAAATCCCGGAGCTCCTCAAACTCAGCCACAACGCCCCCTTTGTCCCCTCGTGTCCCAGGTTTCTGCACCCATGGGGATGAGCTGAGGTTTTTGGGGAGGTTTGGGGTGGCAGAGGTGGGAGCTGACCCCAATCCAGGAATCCCACATTTCCTGGGATTTTCCTTCCCACAATTCTTTTTCCCTCAGTTTTTTGAGCCCCCCAGAGCAGGAGATTCACAGCAACCCCTCGTGGCCCTGGGATGAGTGGCCAGAGAGTTTTGGGGTCACTTTTCAGCAGCCACAGAGACCCCAAAACACCAGAGACTCAGGGAGGGAGGGCCCAGATCTTGGAGCAAAAACCCTTTGGCCGCTTCCCTTCCTGACCCTGATATTCCAATTTCTTAATGCTCATTTTAAAAATAAAACCCAAACCCAAACAACCCAAAGCTCTCCCTCCTTTTTTTTTTGGTTTTTTGGCTCTTTGGAGCTGTTTGGAAGCTGGGCTGGCTCTGGGTTATCCAAGGCAGGGACTTCCCCCAGCTGTGCTCCAAGGGTGAGGAAAAATCCCATGGATTTGGGGGAAAGGATTTGGGGTGTGCAAAAATCCCATGGATTTGGCATTGGAGTGAGCAAAAATCCCATGGATGTGGGGGAAAGCTTTGGGGTGTGCAGAAATCCCATGGATTTGGGGGAAAGAATTTGGGGTGAGCAAAAATCTCATGGATTTGGGGCAAAGTTTCGGGGTGTGCAAAAATTCCATGGATTTGGGATTGGAGTGACCAAAATTTCCATGGACTTGGGGCAAAATATTGGGGTGTGCAAAAATGCCATGGATTTGGGGCAAAGAATCCGGGTGTGCAAAAACCTCATGGATTTGGGGAAAAACATCGGGGTGAGCAAAAATCCCATGGATTTGGGGGAAAGAATTTGGGGCATGCAGGAATCCCATGGATTTCGCATCGGGGTGAGGAAAAATCCCATGGATTTGGGCCAAAGCTTTGGGGTGTGCAGAAATCCCATGGATTTGACATTGGGGTGACCAAAATTTCCATGGATTTGGGGGAAAATATTGGGGTGTGCAAAAATCTCATGGATTTGGGGCAAAACATCGGGGTGAGCAAAAATCCCATGGATTTCGCATCGGGGTGAGGAAAAATCCCATGGATTTGGGGCAAAGCTTTGGGGTGTGCAGAAATCCCATGGATTTGGGGCAAAGCTTTGGGGTGTGCAGAAATCCCATGGATTTGGCATCGGGACGTGCAAACAGCAGGGGGTGACCGGTCCCAGTGTCCCCTGCTGTCCCCAGACTGGTTTTGCAATCAAACTGGGAGAGCTTTGGTGTCCGTGCCAAGAAATAAAAAACAACAAAGAAAAAAAAAGGGAAAAGAAAAAGTTTCTGGTTTAAAAGTGAAAATCTCCGAGTGTTAAATCCATCAGAGCCGGGGGTGGGCCCGGCCACCACCCCTGGGAGCTGCGGGGCTGGGGACACTGGGGACACTGGGGACACTGGGGACACTGGGGACACTGGGAGGGGACAGGGACACTGGAGGATGGGGTCACCAGGGGGGATGGGGACACTGGGAGAGGATAGGGACACTGGGAGGGACTGGGGACACTGGGAGGGACTGGGGACACTGGGAAGTGTTGGGGACACTGGGGACACTGGGGGCACTGGGGACACTGGGAGGGGACAGGGACACTGGAGGATGGGGACACCAGGGGGGATGGGGACACTGGGAGAGGATAGGGACACTGGGAGGGGATGGGGACATGGAAGTGTTGGGGACACTGGAGGAAATGGGGACACTGGGAGGGGATGGGGACTGGGGACACTGGGGACACTGGGGACACTGGGGACACTGGGAGAGGATGGGGACACTGGGAGGGGATGGGGACACTGGAGACACTGGGAGGGACTGGGGACACTGGAGGATGGGGACACCAGGGGGAATGGGGACACTGGGAGGGAATGGGGACACTGGGAGAGGATGGGGACACTGGAGGATGGGGACACCAGGGGGAATGGGGACACTGGGAGGGAATGGGGACACTGGAGGATGGGGACAGTGGGGAGGGGACAGGGACTCTGGGAAGTCGATTCCCTGAGGGAAATGCTAAAAATTCCCCCTTTTTTTTTATTTTTAAGGCTGCAAACCTGGCCCTGCCTTCAGAGCCCCAAGGAGGATCGAGCAATTCCAAAAAATCCTCGGAATTCCGGGGCTGGGGGGGATCTGCTGCTGCTGCTGCTGGGCTGAGGGGCCTCTGGGAGCTCGGCCATGGATGTGTTAAACACATTCCCAACCATTAATAAAGGATATTTTCCATTTTTACGGGCAGGAATTCCTGCTGCAGGAACTGCCGCCACTCACCTTCGATCCGGGCTTCGGGAAAGTGATTCCCATCTCCAGAGGATCAAAGAGGAAGAGGAGGGGCCCTCCTGGCTGAGCTGCTGCTGGGCTTTTCCAGGGGCTGCTGTGGCCCCATCCCATCAATCCCATGGATCCCATCCCATCCCATGGATCCCATCCCATGGATCCCATCCCATCCCAAATCCCATCCCATGGATCCCATCCCATGGATCCCATCCCATGGATGCCCCATCCCCATCCCCATCCCATCCCATCCCATCCCATCCCATGGATCCCATCCCATGGATCCCATCCCATCCCATCCCATCCCATCCCATCCCATCCCATCCCATCCCATCCCATCCCATCCCATCCCATCCCATGGATCCCATCCCATCCCATGGATCCCATCCCATCCCATCCCATGGATCCAATCCCATGGAGATCCGATCCCATCCATCCCATCCGCATCCCTATCCGCATGCCATCGCCATGCCATCCCATCCCATGCCGCACCCCATCCGCATGGAACCCATCCCATCCATTTGGATCCCATCCCATGGATCCCATCCATGGATCCGCATCCCATCCAACCCATCCCATCCCATCCCATGGATCCCATCCCATCCCATGGATCCCATCCCACCCCATGGATCCCATCCCATCCCAAATCCCATCCCAGCTGCAGGAATCCACCAGAGTTACAATAATTCCCACCAGTGCTCCCAGCAAACATTTTGGATCTGGAATGAGCTGGGGAGGAGCTGGGAACCCAAACCCCCAGAGCTGCACCCCACACTGACAGAGACGAAACCTCCCTTCCCTCCTCTCCTTCCCTGCTCCGACCCTCGCTCCTGGAAGGATTTTCAGGGAAAATTTCCTCATGTAAAAGGGGCCAGGAACTGGGAAGGCGCTGCCCAGGGAGTTGGTGGAGTCCCCATCCCTGGAATCACCCAAGGCAAGGAACAACCCCCGACCTCAGACCTCAACAATGCCACGACCCCATAAAAACACCGCGCTCTTTAGGTTTTTTCCCCCCCTCCTCCTGAGTAACCTCGAAGCGAAGCGGAGCGCGATAGGTAATTTCATTTATTGCATTTTATAATGCCGTTGTCCATACAGATTACATGCAGCTAGACCTACTGTACAAGGGTTTACCGTCCGCCCACGCAGACGCGCGGAGCTCGGGGTACAAAGACACAGCCGGGGCGATTTCCTTTACACAGCACGACCGGACGAGCCCGGGGAGGTGCCCGGGAGGGGCGGGCACCGAGGGAAGGGGTCGCTTTTTACATCCCCGCCCTCCCCTCCGCCCCCTCGGAGCTCCCCGCACCTTCCCCAGCATCGCCTTCCCACGGGGATGGGAATAAAACAGGGGGGAAAAAAAATTAAAATAAAATTAAAAATGCGACAGGAAAAGGTCGTGGCAGAGCTGGCGATTTCCCGGCTCGGGGGATGTCACCAGTTTGTCGCGGTTCCTGGCTCTGGGATGTCCCCGACCTTTTCCCGCGGTGCTTCCAGGACAAAAACCTAGATCCAAGGAGATGCCGCGGGGTGTGAGGTTGGCCGGGGGTGTAAACAAAATAAAAAGAAATAAGCGAAGAAAACCCTTTGGTTTGATGCAGGTTCAGCTGCGGTCCCAAATCCGGCAGCTCCTCCCTCCCAGCGCTGGGTTCTGAGCCTCTGCCCCCAGGTTTGGGGGGGAAAAAATAATTGAGGAATTAAAAAAAAATATGGAAAAATGAGTGATTCCTTCAGTGGGAGATACCAGAAAACCGGATTTAAATCCAGGGAGGTGCCCACAGCTCCCCCCTCGCAGGAGTCCCCTCCAGGGGTGGAGAGAAACAGGAGATAAACGACAAAAAATACAGAATAAACCTCCCTAAAAAACAAACAAACAAAAAAAAAAGAGAACAATTTGTGTTGGTGAGTCGAAAGCCAGAAAATCTCTATCTCAATATATACAGACACACAAATCCTGCCTCGCGTTTGGTCCTTGGTGCTCCCTCCCTGCAGCTTTTGAGGTAAAAACTCGCAGAATTCCGGAAAATTCCAACCGAAAGGGAAAGCAGAGGGGTGGGGGCAGGGGGGGGACACGCGGTACCTGGGCTCAGGGAAGAGAAGGGATTCAATCCACCCCTGAGTATCAAAAACCGGGCACGGAATTCCCTTTGGAATCGTGGAATTCCCAGGGGAAAAAACGGCACCTGGAACCGCTGGGCTTTCCCTAAATCTGTGCATTCCAGGGGAAAAAAAACAACCCTCCCTCCTTTATATTTGTGTATTTATTTTTATATATATAATATATAGGGAGTGCTCTCAGGAGCTGGGATGGGGTCAAGGAGTATTGGGAATTCTTGGAGCTGGAGGGTTCCCAGGGGTTTTGGGGATTTGGGCTGAATCCGTGGGGATCTGGAGGCTTTGGGATGAATTTTGGGGGTGTTTGTACCTCTGGAAAAGCTTGGAAAAAAAAAAATCACACCATGAGGAGGTGGGGGAAAAAAAAAAGGGAGAGGGGGAAGGTGAAGGAAAAGGAATGGGAAAAAGGGGAGCAGCTCTGAATCCCCCCAAAAATCAGTGAGGGATGAACAGAATGGGCTGGAAAAGAGGGATAATAATTCCCAAAATCCCAAAAAAACGGGATGGAGGCAGAGATTCCCTGCAGGATGAGAATCCCAAATTCTGCTCCTTCCCGGGAATAAAGCAGCAATAGGTGATAAAACCCCCAGGGCAGCTGTAAACTTGTTCCAAAAATGATTAAATTAAAGAGTGGGGGGAAAAGGGGAAAAGAGGAAAAAATGGGGGGGAAAGGAAAAATAATGCCAGGAAAAATTAAAAAAAAATATTAAAAAATTAAAAAAAAAAAGGAAAAAAGGAAAGAGGGGAAAGGGGAATAAAGAAAAAGGGAAAAGGGGGGAAAAGGAAAAAATTAGGGGGAAAAGAAAAAAGGGAAAAAGAAAAAAGGGAAAAAGAAAAAAGGAAAAGAAAAAGGGAAAAGGAAAAAAGAAAAAGGAAAAGGGGGAAAGGGGAATTAAGAAAAGAGGAAAAGGGATAAAAAAGGGGAAAGGGGGGAATAAAGAAAAAAGGAAGAGAGAAAAAAGGGGGAATAAGGAGCATAAAGAAAAAGGAAAAAGGGAGAAGAGTAAAAGCGAAAGAGGAAAAAAAAGGGGGGAAGAGAGAGAAAAAGAATGAAGAAAAAAAGAAAAAAAAAGGGAAAAAAGTGGAAAAATTTAAAAAGGGGAAAAAGCAGAAAAATTTAAAAAGGGGAAAAAAGAGGAAAAAATAAAAAAAGGGGGGAAAAAGGAGGAAACAATAAGGTTGATGGGGAAAATCCACGGTGCCTCCCAGCTCCTTGGGGGGGATTGGGATGCGCTCAGCAAAAGGGGGCTCGGTGCCCGGGCAGGGGCCGGGAATGGGGAATGAGCCGGGAATGTGGTGGGAATGTGGTGGGAATGGGGAATGTGCCGGGAATGTGCCCGGATATACCGGGAATGTGCCGGGAATGCGCTGGGAATAGGGAATGTGCCGGGAATGTGCCGGGATTTGCCGGGAATGTGCCGGGATTTGTCGGGAATGTGCCGGGATTTGTCGGGATGTGCCGGGAATGTGCCGGGATTTGCCGGGAATGTGCCGGGATTGTGCCGGGATTTGCCGGGAATGTGCTGGGAATAGGGAATGTGCCGGGAATGTGCCGGGATGTGCCGGGAATGAGGCGCTGTCCCACGCTCGCACCGCGAGCCGCGGGCGCGGGTGACACCTAGAGGGGTGTGGGGGGAGCAGGGAAAATCCCAGGAATTGGGAAAATCCCGGGATTCGGGCACGGAAAAAGCCCGGAGAATCTCGGGCACCGGCCCTCCGAGCCGGGTCACCGCCGGGGGATACCCTGGTGACACGGGGGTGACACGGGGGTGACACGGGGGTGACACGGGGGGTGGCACAGGGATCCCCCAGTCCTTGCAGCCACCTGGGCAAGGGACAGCACGAGGGGAGTCCGGGCTCACCCCACAGAGCCAGGAACCCCTCGGGGGTGACAGAGGTGACACAAGGGGACAGATAAACACCCCTGACCCACAGCTGTGAGTGGCATTTTCAGCCCCCCGGGTGACACAGCCCCCTGGGAATGTCCCATCCCGGGATAACGGGGACAGAGAGGGACAGAGGAGCCCTCGGGGTCACTTTAGAGCTGGCCCTGAACACCAGAGCAGCTCCAGATCCTTCACAGACCTGCTGGGTGCCAGGACAGCCAGTGCCAGCCTGGCTGTGCCAGGGAAGGGGACAATTCCCAGGGGAGGGGACAATTCCCAGGGGAGGGGACAATTCCAGGGAAGGGGACAATTCCAGGGAAGGGGACAATTCCCAGGGAAGCGGATGGTTCCCAGGGAAGGCGATGGTTCCAGGGAATGATTCCCAGGGACGGGGATGCTCCTGAGGGAAGGTGAAGATCCCCAAAGCCACCACAGGACACTGGGAATGTCCCCAGGAGGAGCCTGGCACTGGGTACCCACATCACCACCCCAGAAAGAAAGAGCAGGGAGAAGAGGGGTGTTTGGTTGTGTCGTTCTCGTTATTATTAATTTTCTTTTTTCTTTTTTTTTTTTTTGTTTTTGTTTTGTTTGGTTTGGTTTTGTTTTTTGGCACGAATACCATCTGTTCACCTGAACTACGGACCTTCTGTCTCTAGAAATCTTTTGGTATCTTCCCATCTGGACGCAAACAAAAGGATGAGGAAAAGAAAAAGATGAAAAGCAGAATTTCCCCCCCCCTTTCCCCAGCAGCAGCAGCAGCAGCAGGCTCAGCTCGGGGGCCACGGCCACGTTTGGTCACCACGGGGACCCTCCAGGGCCAGCTTTGGTGACCCCCAGGTCCCCTGCAAGTGCTTGGGTGTTGCCCCTCTGCTCCACCAAGCCCCTGCCCCAGCTTTGGGGGTGAAATGGGAGGCACAGGGAGCCTTTTCCTGAAGTGAAATGGGAGCGGTGGCCATCCCTGCCGGTGTCACCTGGAGGTGTCACCGATGTCCAGCAGGAAGGAGGGAGCTGTGTCCTTGCTGCCAGCCTTGCTGGGGGTGGTCAGCACTGCCAGGGCCACCAGTCCCCCACCAGCTGGAGCTCTGGGAGGGTGGGCGAGTCGGGAGGTCGCCCTGCTTGCCAGGCAGAGGTGACAAGGGGACACCGTCCCACTGCCGCGCTGCTCCGTGTCCGTCCCAGCTCCGTGACATCCAGCAGAGGATTCGGCCCCGTTTCTGCTGTTTCTTCCCCCAAATCTGGGTGCAGGCAGCACGAGGGCAGGGTCCACGATCCCTCCGTAGTGCAAAACCCACCGTGGGGAGGGGGGGGGACACGGAGGTGACAGCGGGGTCCTGCCATCGCTCCCCGGGGCTCGGGCACCGCGGGGGGACAGGGGACGGAGGTGCCATCCCTGCAGGGAGGGAGGGAGGAGGGACCATTTCGGACAGGAACAACCAACCTGCCATCCTCGGCCACCAGTCACTAACCAAGGGAGGAGGGCAGGCAAAGTCCAGCTCTTGGGGTTTGGCTTCTCGTGTCGTGGCGGGGCCGGTCCGTCCCCGGGCAGTGGCAGCGTGAGGGACACGCCAGCAGCAACAGGTCGGTGTCATTGTCATCGTCGTCGTTGTCCCAAGGAAAACCTTTCTGCTTTGTGTGGAAGTGCCTTGAAAGAACCAGGATAACGCCAAGGTCACCTTGGGGAGGTGGGAGCGTGGCTTGGTCTCCGTCCATCCGGGAGGGTGGGAAGGGTTTGCCCCTCGCTGGGGGAGGAGGAAGGAGTCCTTAGGACAAGTCTTCCACCGGCAGCTCCTCCTCCAGGTCCCTGTCGTCGGGGATCGTCACATTCTGGTTGGTGGTGGCCATCAGCGACACGGGCCTGCTGTCGTCCTCCGCCTCGGCTGGCTCCTCCTTCACGTGCACGGGGTGGCTGTGCGGAGGGGGAGCCTTCAGCCTCGGGGAGCTGATCCCATCACACAAAACTGCCTCAAATTCTGAGCCCAGAACCTCCCTCACCCTGGGGACAGGAGCCAAAACCTCCCCTTGTTCTGGGAGCCTTCAGCCTCGGGGAGCTGATCCCATCACACAAAACTGCCTCGAATTCTGAGCCCAGAACCTCCCTCACCCTGGGGATGAGAGCCCATGAGTAGTTCCTGGGGCTGTGCGGAGGGGGAGCCTTCAGTCTCGGGGAGCTGATCCTATAACCCAAAACTCCCTGAAATTCTGAGCCCAGAACCTCCCTCACCCCAGGGACAGGAGCCAAAACCTCCCCTTGTTCTGGGAGCCTTCAGCCTCGGGGAGCTGATCCCATCACACAAAAACTCCCCAAACTTCTTGGTCTAGAGCACCCCCCACCCTGGGGATGAGAGCCCACAAGCAGCTCCCGGTGGCTGTGGGTAGGGGGAGCCTTCAGCCCTGGGGAGCTGATCCTATTACCCAAAACTCCCTGAAATCTTTGCTCCAAAACTCCCCTCACCCTGGGGATGAGAGCCCACAGGCAGATCCCCATGGCTGTGGGGAGGGGGAGCCTTCAGACTTGGAAAGTTGATCCCATCACCCAAAACTTCCCAAATTCTGTGGTCTAGAACATCCCTCACCCTGGTGACAGGAGCCAAACCCCTCCTTTGCCCTGGTGACAGGAGCCAAATCCCCCCTCACCGTGGGAACAGGAGCCCACAAGCAGCTCCCGGTGGCTGTGGGTAGGGGGAGCCTTCAGCCCTGGGGAGCTGATCCTATTACCCAAAACTCCCCGAAATCTTCGCTCCAAAACTCCCCTCACCCTGGGGATGAGAGCCCACAGGCAGCTCCCCATGGCTGTGGGGAGGGGGAGCCTTCAGACTCGGAAAGCTGATCCCATCACCCAAAACTTCCCAAATTCTGTGGTCTAGAACATCCCTCACCCTGTGGACAGGAGCCAAACCCCCACTTTGTCCTGGTGACAGGAGCCAAAACCCTCCCTTTGTCCTGGTGACAGGAGCCAAACCCCCACTTTGTCCTGGTGACAGGAGCCAAACCCCCCCTTTGCCCTGGTGACAGGAGCCAAAACCCCCCCCCCGACCCTGGTGACAGGAGCCCACAAGCAGCTCCCAGTGGCTGTGGGTAGGGCGAGCCTTCAGCCCTGGGGAGCTGATCCCATCACCCAAAACCTCCTGAAATCCTTGCTCCAAACCCCCTTCACCCTGGTGACAGGAGCTCACAAGCAGCTCCCGGTGCCCGATGTGCCACCCTCCTCCATCCCCCGTGTGTCCCCTGCCAGCGCTGTCCCCCCTGCCCGTGCCAGCTGACCTGTACTGCTGCGGGGACAGGCGGGGGCTGTTGCTGCCGTTGCTGTTGACCTGCTCCACGGTGCTGCTGACGTCGTCGTGGCCCACGTGCAGCATGGCACTGGCCGAGCTGGTGTTGATCATGGTGGGGCTGTTGAGCAGGGGGAAGCTGCTCTCCGCCAGCGCAGCCTGCAGCAGGGAGCGTGGAAGCTCATGGGATTTGGGTTGGAAGGTCCTTAAAGATCATCTCATCCCCCATGCCGTGGCAGGGATATTTTTCACCATCCCAGGGTGTTCCAAGCTCTGGCCAGCCTGGTTTTGGACGCTTCCAGGGATTCAGGGGCAGCCACAGCTTCTCTGGGAATCTGTGCCAGGGCCTCTCCACCCTCCCAGGGAATGATCTCTGGCATACATCAAACCTAAATTTCCCCTCTTTCAGCTTCCCCTCATCCCTCATTTCCTGATGAGACCCCAATGGAGAACAGGACTTTGGAGGGGTTTGGTGTCCCCGTGTCCCTGTCACAGCCAGGTCCAGCTCCTTACCTGGTAACTTGCATTAAGTGCTCCGTAACCGAGTCCTGAAATCATATTTTTGACTAAGGTGGGACTCCTGCAGGGAGAGAGAAAGCAGAGGACGCAGGGCTGAGCATTGCCAGGGGTGGTGGCAGCTCTGGGGCCGTGTCACAGGGGGAAGGAAGGGGCACCCACCCTGTCATCTTTGGTGGCCTTCGCTTTTGGTACTCGTGCTCGTCCACGGTCCACACGGCGCCCTTGACGTTCTCCACGCGCACGAAGCACTTGTGCAGGCTCAGGTTGTGGCGGACGGCGTTCTGCGGGCACAGGGGGCACGGGGTCAGTGCCACTGACCCCATCCTGCTGCCCACACCCTGCTCCTCCTGGTCATCCTGCTCCCTGCCCAGCCCCGCAGCCCCTGGCGGTGTCCTGGTCACCTGAACAGTCCCCAAAGCCGCCCGGGAGCTTCCTCACCCCGCTGGCAGTGAGGGGGTTGAGTGGGCACGACCCCAAAGTGCACATGGGGCACGACCCCAAACTACACATGGGGCATGACCCCAAAGTCACATGGGGCACGACCCCAAAGTGCACATGGGGCATGACCCCAAAGTCACATGGGGCATGACCCCAAAGTGCACATGGGGCATGACCCCAAAGTCACATGGGGCATGACTTCACATGGAACACAACCCCAAACATGGGACATGACCCCAAACTGCCGATGAACATGACCCCAAACTGCATACAGGACATGACCCCAAACTGCATACAGGACATGACCCCAAACTGCATACAGGACATGACCCCAAACTGCACATGGAACACGACCCCAAACTGCATATAGGGCACAACCCTGAACTGCACCTGGGACACGACCCCAGGCTGCACATAGGACATGACCCGAAACTGCACGTGGGACATGACCCCACATGGAACAGATCCCCAGACTGCACATGGGACAAGACCCCACATGGAACACAACCCCAAACTGTGCATTGGACTCAACCCCAAGCTGCACACAGGACATGACCCCAAACTGCACATGGGACACGACCCTAAACTGAACATGGGACACGACCCCACTTGGAGGAGCCTGCCCTGAAGCTGAGGAAGGTGGGGACAGGGTGGCACGAGGGACGCCAGCCCCACTGCAGCTCTGGTGAGGAGCTCAGCAAAGCCCAGCTCCTCTTTCCTTTTCTTTTTCTTTCTCCCCTCCCCTCCCCTCCCGTTTTGGTCCTTTCCCTCCCTTTCTTCTTTGCATCGCCCATCTTTACATTTCTAAATGTAAAATAAAGAGACACACACGTAGGCAGCCAGCGCAGCCCCGAGAGATACCAGCTCCCTTTTCCCCTTCCAACTCCCTGCCATTTGCTACTGCCCCTATTTCATTACCAATTTTAATTTGCCTCTAATTAAATCCTGTGTATTTTTCCGACTCACTTGCTAATCCATGAGGGAGGCAGGAGGCTGGAGTGGAATCTCTCCGAGCTATAATTACAAAGGGCCTAATCACGCCGGGGCTCTGCCTTTGAATAAATTTCCTTGCATTAAGGTTCTCAGATTCTCTGCCTTGCAAATGAGAATGACCCCAATTTCAGGAAGTTGGCCTCGGAGGGTTTTTTTTTTTTCTCTCCTTTTTTTTTTTTTTTATTTCGAGTCCTGATTCGTGATGAGAGACTAATTCGTTACGCTAAAACATTAACAGCAATTTAAAAGGTCGAACGGGGGCTGTATAAACAAAGGAGCCTGGCCAGCACAACAAGGCAAGAGGAGACACAAGGACTGAGCCCCCCCTGTGCCACCGAGAGCCACAGGGCCCAGAAACGCAAAAAATGGCACCAGCACCGCCCCCAGGGCTTGGGATTTGAGGAGAAAAACAAAGGTGGGCTCTTCCTTCATCCATCCATCCATGGATCCATCCCTTCATTCCATCCCTTCATCTATGCTTTCATCCATCCATCCATCCATCCATCCCAAATCCCTCCATCCATCCATCCATCCATCCATGGATCCATCCCTTCATGCCATCCCTTCATCTATCCTTTCATCCATCCATCCATCCATCCCAAATCCCTCCATCCATCCATCCATCCATCCATCCACCCATGGATCCATCCCTTCATTCCATCCCTTCATCCATCCTCCATCCATCCCTCCGTGGATCCATCCCTTCATCCATCCCTCCATCCATCCATGGATCCATCCCTCCATCCATCCATGGATCCATCCCTTCATTCCATCCCTTCATCCATCCCTCCGTGGATCCATCCCTTCATCCATCCTTTCATCTATCCTTTCATCCATCCCTCCATCCATCCATGGATCCATCCCTTCATCCCATCCCGTCATCCATCCTTTCATCCATCCACCTATCCCTCCACCCCTCCATCCTCCAGCCATGCCAGGGTGACACGGTGACAAGCAGCAGGGACAGCTCCTCTCCCCCTTTGGCAGAGCCAGCCCTGGGGACACTTTGGAAGCAGCTCAGTGTCCCCAGAGAGGGACATCCAGGCCCGGTCGGTGCTGCTGGATGGGATTTTGGGGGGAACCCCTGGGTCACAGCAGGACCCTGATGGAGCTGATTTGGGTGACGCTTGGTGCGGTCCCAGGCTGGTGGCACTGTCACTGTCACCCTTAGGGACACGCTCCATTTGGGCCATGCCCTGGCACAGGGCCCGTGGCACCCCTTGGCCCCAAACCCTGCACTGGCATCACCAGGACGGGGGGTCAGGATGCAGAGAGACATCCCAGGGACCTGGAATTCCAGGAGGGACCCCAGGGAGCAGGACAAGCCCTTGTCACCCACTCTGTCCTCACCTCAGGGCCAGGTCCTGTCACTGTCCCTGACTCCTGTCCCCTGTAAGCACACCCAGGATGTCCCTTCCTTGCCAGACCAGGTCCTGTCACTGTCCTTGTCCCCCTGTCCCCTGTGAGCACACCCAGGACGTCCCTCTCACACCAGGGCCAGGTCCTGTCACTGTCCTTGTCCCCCTGTCCCCTGTGAGCACACCC